>JBBPBX010004179.1:5306-19326 GCA_038048925.1 Garcialebias charrua | reverse complement strand
GGGTTCCACTGAAAATCTCCACTCTACGAGACCTGGGTTGAAAAACCACTGGATTCAGAGCGGACAGGGGGTGGTGTTGTGTAAATGAACAGCCGAACCGCAGAGGAAAAGATGTGGTTTCACTCAAAATATGTGTCGTGTGAACAGCCCGAGTGATGCAAACAGCATTGTAAGAGGGGGACAATTGGACACGGCAACTTCCACCTCCGTCCGTCATTAAACAGGGGCGGAGACCTACATGTCCATTTGTACCTCTCTTACAATGCTGTTATTGCTAGTCTAAAAAAGTTAAGTCTGGACCAGACTTAACTTTTTCATATTTTTCTACCTGGATTATTGAGCATGCATCAGGATGTTATTGCTAGTATCACTCTGTCCTCTGTGAATAGCAAGCGGCCATGAGGGCACTAACGACCAACTGTTAGAATGATGGTCCTCCTTGATCATGTGAACATCTAGTTTTGGCTGTCAGCAGCAAACTGGTTGATCCACTATAAGAAGGTGGTATTTTTAAGACTGAGTTTGTTGCAGCTCCTCAGACTTAAAGGTTGTCTGACATGATTTTTGAACTTTGCATAAATTGGCACAACATCTGTTGTGTATTGAACGCCTTTTTTGATTTTATCATGTCCTGGACGACTGAGAATCTTCACCAGCATACGGCACAACATATATATCTTTTATCATTCAACTATGTTCGTTGTTGCAAACAAAATGATAATTTAATGAAAATTCGTTTAAAAAGGGAGTTTAAAATTCGCGCTGTTTCTTCAGGGGACATCCGGGTACTTCCACTTGCTAATTTTGTGACGTCAGCGCAGGAATGTCTCCTAGAACGCCCCTTTTACATAACAATAGCGCACAATATAGAAACCGACGAATTTAGCAATCTAAGTTTAGATTTGAGCGATTTGTCTTCAGTTTGGGAAGCAGAAGTTAGTTCAGGGGGTTGAACAAGAAACAGCAGGTTCTGCCTCACCGTTCAGGTGGAGCGAGGGGGACTCCGAGGGGGACAGCTTTGTTTGTTTTGTCCAGTCTTGACGATGTATTTCATCTTCTGGGAAAGTGAAAAGGCTCACTTGTTCACCGATGATATTAGAACACCCAAATGCGACACAACGTAACAGCATTTTTCAAGTTATACAAAAAAATAATAATAGGCGAACGTGCAGAAAATGAATCTGCGTTCTATACGCAGTTGCAGACTGAAATTCCTGCGATGACGTCACAAAATTAGCAAGCGGAAGTACCCGGATGTCCCGTAAAGAAACACAGCGCGAATTTTAAACTCACTTTTTAAATGAATTTTCATTAAATTATCATTTTGTTTGCAACAACGAACATAGTTGAATGATAAAATATATATACTGTTTGTTGTAACAATTTATGCAAAGTTCAAAAATCATGTCACACCAGCTTGAAGAAGTCTTTTGGATAAAAGACAAAAAGTTTCAACAAGAAGAATCCGTCCAGAGGACCTGACTTTACTTTGTTAGAATTTCCATTTAAGCTCCCACACAACAAAAACATGTATAACAATATAATACACATTAAAACTGAAATGTTCTTACTTTTGAGTCATTTTGGACACAGAGAAGAGAAAATTTTCCATCTTCTTTGAAACCAGCTCAATGCCCTTCTTAAAGAAGCTAGTCTGTAAAATAAAACATTTGTAGTTTACTAATTTAGACCTAGGTGCACACCTGTTCAACTGCTTGTCAACAGAAACAGCTAATCATATAGCTAATACTCTGTGTCATTCTTCTATGTAGTTTGACATCGAAAAGGCATTTTCATCCACACAACTGCAGCTGACTGAACATTTTCTCTTTTGGACCGTTCTCTGAAAACTAGAGATGGTTGTGTGTGAAAATCACAGTAGATCAGCCGGTTCTGAAATACTCAGAACAACCAGACTGCCACCAACATCCACGCCATGTTCAAAGTCACTTTAGTTCTTTCTTTGTTGTTCTTGGTTTGAACTTCAACAAGTCATCTTCACCACGTCGAGATGCCTCAATGCACCGAGTTCCTGATTAGCTACGTGTTAGCAATTGAACAGGTGGACTTAATAATGTGACCGCTGAGTGAATTTTCTCCTATAGAGTTTAATATGAAAATATTTTTACATCTTATCATTTTGGATATGGCAGTAAAGCACATTACTTGCAAAACCACCATTAAAAGCAACTTTAGGCATATTTTCTAATCCCACCAACAGTATGAACCCAAACACTTTGGTAGAAACTACGAATTAATGTTTTAAAAAGTGGAACCCAGTTTTTTTTTCTTAACCGTGAACCCTAGTTGTAAAAATAGTGAAGCCGCCCTTCTTTCCATTACCCATCAAATTATTTCTGTTCTAATTCTAGGCCAGTGCTTGAATAAAAAATAAAATGCTTGTTTTTCCAGAGCACTTATTTATTACAATAAACAACTGTCCTTTGTGAAATAAATCAGTTCATTGGAGTCAATAGCTTCTACTTTTACTGAATTTAAATGCTGACATGATAAGACTGGACATGCTGGATAGGTCAGAAGCAGCTCAGTACCTGAGCCTGAGTGTAGCCGAGCATTGGTTCGAGCATAGCGACTCTCTTCCTGTACTGCAAGGCATTGAGGGCGCAGTAATACTGCAGCGACGCCTGGTGCTGCTTCCTCCTGCTGTATGCCACCTCCTTCACCAAGTCGGCCTTCAGCTGTCCACACAGGAGAGGGTTGAGCATGCAAATACACACAAGGCCACAAAAACCCACTGTGAAGGTCTGCACAAGGTATGCAAACTCTCGTCTTGCTCTCTGGCATGCAAAGCGGTAAAAAGCTTGTAGGGTTTTTTCTTTTGCTCATTCAAAGAGACTTGCTGACATGCTGAAGAGATGCAAAGTCTATATTGTACTGGAACACTTCGTGCTTTAAGGGCACGCGCATGCCAGGCAGCAGAGAGCTGTTTACTTTAATATCATATTGTCTCCAATACTCATAAAACTCTCACTGACTGCATTGACAGGAGCACTGATGTGCTGTGAAGCTTTTAACAGCTTCTCACGGATGAAGAAAAAAACTCCAACAGAAACAGCACTCTGCAGCATTTCTACCTTCTCGTTCTCCTTCTTCTTGGGCAATCGACTGTATTTGACCATAGCCGCCTCATGCTCTGCACAGCAGATGAGAAAGGACATAAGTATTAAATAACAACCAGAGAAACTGCCTTGTCTGTAAAAATACAACGTAAATGCAGAAATTATTTTACTGAAATCTTCAGAGGAAGCAACAAATGAGTTGGAAATAGAACTCTACAAATTAAAGAGAAGAAAAACACTCATTAAAAGCTAAAAGTTGCTAAAATCTTGGTAAAAGCTACAAATAGCTAAATTCTAGGTAAAAGCCAATGGTAGAAAAAGGCTAGTTAAAAGCTAAAATGTGCAAAAGTCCAGCTGAAAAAGCTAAACAGAAGCTAGAAGCTAAGACTAACTACCGGTAGTTCAAACTATTGAAATGTTAACTTGAACCTTAAAGGTGGGGTATGTAACATTGTAATGTAGTCTGTAACTTTTCAAACAATATATTTTTAACATATTTCTTCACTCTGTCACTATCTACTGACAGACTGATGTTAGACAAAGTAATCTCTGAAAAAAACTATAGTCCCCTTGCTTCTCTATCAGCATTTATAAAAACACTGAAAACACAGAGTGACCCGGACACTGACCAGCCAATAAAAACAGAGTTGTTTGTCACGCCCCAACCCACGCCCCCACCTGTCACAGCCTCAGCGCCGCGGCTCGTTCTCATTCAAAGGATTGCAAAGCGATGCAGGACTGTTTTTTATGTGACACAAATGTATTAAATATCCCTTCTTCATCCCAGAGCTGGACTTTTATTTAGTTTTTTTGCCAAAAGTCAAGTGATCGCTTCATCCTTCACTGACAGGAATGAGGAAATGGATTTGTCACGACTCACGAGCGAATTAAAACATGTCCAAAGTGGCTGGTGATGCTCTGCTGATTTCAGGCTGTTTTTGTGTTGTTGGATGAGTGATTCATGGTTTTATTATATTTTTTAAACCGTTTTATTAACATATAATCACAGAACTTTGCAGCGTCTGCCACAGGACATGTAGTGGGGGTGGAACATTCCAGACATTCCAGACCTCCACTGACAGACATGAGGAAGTCACGAGCGAATTAAATCATGTCCAACGTTGCTTCGTGAAGCTCTGATGATTTCTGCTGGTTTTTGTGTTGTTGGACAAGTGCTCCATGGTTTTATTATAATTTTTAAAACGTTTTTTTATATAATCACATAATATTGAAGCGCTCCGAGCGACACACAGCAGGAGGCGGAGCTGCAGAACTCAAGTTCAACAGAGAACGGACTGTAGCTCCTCCTCAGAGTCGTATATGGCTCTGAGGGGAGGGAGCAGAATGCTTTTCCCTGCTGGAAATTTTTCTAAGTCCAAGCTTCCTGCTGAAACTGCATAGTTCACCTTTAATGGAAAAAAAAACTTCATCAGAGACTTTGACCCTTAATGGGAGAAAAAAAAAAACTTCATCAGAATAAAGTACCGGTAGAGCTTTAAAAACTGCCTAATGGCACCAACTTGAAAAGTCTTTAAATGTATTGTAAATTCTTCAAGCCGGAGTTTCTGAGCTTTTCCTTTCTCCTTGTATTTCACTTGGAAGGTGTTAACGTTGTTACTCATGTCTGGAGCTTCGTCTGTTTCTTCCTTTTATTTTTCACTTCATCACCTTCACTTGTCTCTCCTCAGACACGACCTCCTGCCGGTACGTGGAAGAAGCTGGAGGAGACTCGAGAGTACAAGAACGGCAACATACTTCGAGAATATCAGCTGGAAGGAGTCAACTGGCTTCTCTTCAACTGGTACAACAGGTATTTGTCCCACACACCAAAGGGTTTGTTGTAGTCTGTGGCTACATAGATCATGAAATGCAGCCTGCCTTGCTGTGTGAAGTGCTCGTGTGAATGTTAGAGTTGTTATTAATGAAAATGCATGTACCTGTACATGTTTTTGTGCCGAGGCAGGATGAAACCAAACGTGTTGCCTCCCTCGACACTTCAGGATTCATGCTGTGTGTTTCTGGTCTTTCAGACAGAACTCTATCCTGGCAGATGAGATGGGTCTGGGGAAAACCATCCAGTCCATCACGCTGCTCTCAGAGATTTATGCTACCGGTATCCAAGGCCCCTTCCTCATTATTGCTCCCCTCACCACTATCACCAACTGGGAGAGGGAGTTCTCCACTTGGACTGATATGAATGCCATTGTCTACCATGGCAGCTTGGCCAGCCGACAGATGATCCAGCAGTACGAGATGTACTTCAAAGATGACAAGGTGAACACATCTGTTACTGCTCTGTTGTCCTGTTGAAGGCCCCGCGGCCTCCAGTGCCTGTGTCAAAGTTCTTGTGTAGAACACTTGACCCCGTGTTGAGCCTAAATCCTAATAAATTGTGTTTACAGGGACATTTGATCCCAGGTGCTTACAAATTTGATGCCCTCATCACAACGTTTGAGATGATCTTGTCCGACTGTCCAGAGCTGAGGGAGATCTCCTGGCGCTGTGTGATTATCGACGAAGCTCACCGCCTTAAAAATCGCAACTGCAAGCTGTTGGACAGCCTGAAGATGCTTGATCTGGTGAGAAACTGCAGGTGACGGTAGGGCTGGGCAATATGAGGAAAATCTTATATCCCAATATTTTTTGGCTATATCACGATACACGATATATATCACGATGGCTCCAAAATCAATGAAAAAATGATTCAAAATTGATTAAAAAATGTCAACACTAAATTTGAACAAACTTAAAGGAGACCACAGATAGGTTTTTAAAATTTTTATGGTATGTCTGTGGGCTATCCAGACAATGTTCATTCAATTTAATACACAAAATAATTCTTAGATAATCAATTATACCCTTTTTAATTCTGCCATTTTTAACTTTCGTTTTGAACGACTGGTTTATGATAATGAGCTCTCATGGCCACGCCCTTCAAAGATCTGTTTACATTTACTCCGCCCTCTGTAAGAGCCAGTATCTCTAATCTGTTGTTGTTTTAAAATTAGCTCTTTTTTTATTACTCATTTGACTTACTGTTAGTGCTAGCTTAAGATAACTTACTGAAAGCCGTCTGCGCGCGCCGCCATGAGCTGCTCCTTTTAGCCCGAATCCGATGCTAAAAATAGCTCGTTCCTCCTCCGCCCTTTTATGTCCGCTCGTTGCATGCAGCGCTTTTGGGAGCGATCTGCTTCAGTCCAGACACATACACAAAGTTCACTGAGTGTTTCCAGTTAATTTATCCGTATGAGGCAACCTCTGACCGGACCCCACGCTCCTCAAAAGCTATCAGCTCCCAGCCAGCTCCCGCCCGCAGATGGTCTCTTCGCCCGCAGTCTGAAAGTCTGCCGGCTGCTCGTTGGGAGCGATCGCTAATACGCTAAAAATTGAACTAAAATGTAAAATTAACAATTATACTTTATTTATGAAGCCATTTAAAACAACCACAGCTGCAACAAAGTGCTGTACACATGAAATTAAGAACATTTAAACAAAAGCAGAGAAATCAGAGAATCAGTAGAGAAATAATAGTTTTTTACCTTGTTTTGATGAAAATTCCTTCGTGGCGGCAGCCATTTTGAATGACGACGTCAGTCGACATCGTTCAAAACTCCGCCTTCTGTTCTCTGATTGCTCAGGAACACTTCTGATATAACGTCAGCTAAGAAATATATTTTTTATCAGCAGAGAAATAATAGTTTTTTACCTTGTTTTATTGAAAATTCCTTCGTGGCGGCAGCCATTTTGAATGACGACGTCAGTCGACGTCGTTCAAAACTCCGCCTTCTGCTCTCTGATTGGTCCGGTCAAAAATCTACCGGAGATATCCTTGTCTATGGGAGAAGTCCCAGACTGTGCAGTGAAGGGAAATGAGAATTGAGCGGAGCTGTGCAGGAAGGCGAGGGCCAGGCTAGTCTCACTCACACCCAGGGTCAATTTAGAGTTACCAATCAGCCTAACATGCATGTTTTTGGACTGTGGGAGGAAACCGGAGCACCCGGAGAAAACCCACGCATGCACGGAGAGAACATGCAAACTCCACCCAGAAAGGCCCCCGGACCGGGATTTGAACCGGGGACTTGCTCGCTGAGAGGCAGCAGCTCTACCAGTTGTGCCACCGTGCTTTTTAAACTTAAAAAGGTGCTCTTGTGCTTTTAACATAAAAAAAAATGTTAAATCAAAACATTTAAAGGAGAAATGTAATCAAATCTGAAAAAATCGATATAACAAGAATTTCATATAGTAAACAACACACATAAACATACTTAGTATGCTTTTTTCAAGTCAGTAGCTTAAAGAAATAGTTTTTTTACATTTTTCCTGCTACATGCCGAAGTACAGTGATTTCTGTAGTAATTTTCTGGACGCACTTTTATGACACAATTAAGACCTCCTTTGCTATCTTACAATAACACTGAAGCTATAAACCCATCATTACTGTCCTCCTGTCTGTCATTTAAAATGGAAGCAGAAGACTTTTTTGAATCTGAAGGATATCACTTTAGTTTGTCAAAAACAGTTTGGTGATTTAGTGCATTAATGGGCATTTCTATCCTGGAAATACGAATAGCCGTGCGTTAGCCGCCGCATGCTAACGTTAGCATGCTAGCGCCGTATGCTAACGTGGAAGTGGGGGTGTTGAAAATGTCCTGAAACAGTTACCAATGTCTTGTTAAGCTCTGTCTTCCCCAGAACATAGTAGGATCTAAAATGATTTTTAAAGATGAAGGAGCAAGTTGAAACATGCATCTCCCTCCTTGCTAGCAGGCTCCATTGGGAGCTGCCTGGCTAACTAACTACGGTGGCCCTACACGGCCAAAATTCTACAGCGGCCGAATGCACAGGAGCGGTAAAAATACAATATAAAATTTTAAAATAGTTTTAAAATCGATTTTGGGGCTTTTAGAATAGATTCTGAATCGCCAGGACTAAGAATCTTGATTCTTTAAAAAATAGATTTTTTTTGCTGCATCCATAATTGCTACACACTGAAACCTTTTTGTCCACAACTAGATACACACACTAATATTACTGTATGAGGGACGACTCGTTGCACTGCCTACGTCATATTCAGGGGACGGAGAGCAGGCAGGAGGAGGGGGGTCAAAAACACCAGATGAGAATTTTTTCACTTTGCAAAGTCTAAATTTGAGTTAGGATGACATTTTTGACTTGTGAAAATTTCTCAACAAGCTTATTTTATGCTTTTCATTAGACTACTATTAGCTTAAAAACACTTTTCATTTCTCCTTTAAGGCCTTTAAAATACAAAAACAAAAGTATAAACAGTGGCCATAAAATTTACTGACTTTACTTTACGGCATGTTTTGCATATTACCGCATTTTGTTGGACGTCCTCTTTGTTAAATCCAAACCACTGCCAGATTATTGATCCAGTGCTGTTTCTCTTCGGAACCAGTTCACCTGAGTTGTCTTCAGTTAAAGTCTTCTCACGCTCACCCGAATCTCCCGCTGCCGCCATGTTTTCTCTATGCACGCATGCTCCTCTCTGGGTCCACTGGAGGGGAGGGGGCTAGTGATGCGTTCAAGTGTGTCGGAAAAGTGAAACTTACAGGGACGCAGCTTATTGTTTGCATGATAATTTATACTCGATGGTCAAGATAAAGCCATTTTAACCATCGTACATTGAAAAACTTGCGATACATCGAGTATATTCGATACATCGCCCACCCCTAGGTGACGGTGCTCTCTGCCTACTCAAACCTGCCTTCTAACCTTTGTTCTGTGATTTCCCGCAGGAACACAAGGTGCTGTTGACCGGCACTCCTCTCCAGAACACCGTGGAAGAACTCTTCAGCCTGCTTCATTTCCTAGAGCCTGCTCAGTTCCCCTCTGAAATTGAGTTCCTCAGAGATTTTGGAGACCTCAAAACTGAGGAGCAGGTGTGAAATGCCTGCTTGCACGTTAACACTCGCACACTGTCCCTTTGTCACATCTACATACAGTAGTTGTTTTCCCACATGGTGATGTCTGAACAGCTGCAGTTCTGTTTCTGAGCAGTGCTTTGCTTTTGGACGTGTAGGTGCAGAAACTGCAGGCCATTTTGAAACCCATGATGTTGCGCAGGCTTAAAGAGGACGTGGAGAAGAACCTGGCGCCCAAACAGGAGACCATTATTGAGGTCAGTCTTGTCTCTTAAAGGAACTGTACATCAGAGTATTTTCTAAGTTGTTGAAGCTTCTGAAGAATTTAATTAAAAGAGATAAAACACAGCAGGGGTATCAGATTTCACCAAAGATGCACCGAGGCAGGATGAGTGCGATCAATCGAGGAGCACGTTGCAGCATGTCGTTAAGCTGCATCTTAAATCATTGCATCATTTGTTGGTGAATGAAACGGCTGATCGTTTCCTTTTAGGTCGAGCTGACTGATATCCAGAAGAAGTACTACCGGGCCATTCTGGAGAGGAACTTTAGTTTCCTCAGTTTGGGGGCCACCAGTAACAGCAACGTCCCCAATCTGCTCAACACGATGATGGAGCTCCGCAAGTGTTGCAACCACCCCTACCTCATAAACGGTACTGGTATTCCTAACTTGTATTTGTCCAGGTGACTGCAGGAGTCATTGTGTCTGCAGCCAAATGTTTGTTTCATTTACCGTACTTTTTGTTATACACATAGCACCTTTTTGCATAAATTAGCATGCCCTGCGACTTACGCAGCAAAGCAACTTATTTGTGTTTTTTCCATATTTATAATCCAGTTTTTGTCTGAGATCTGACACTTTCATTTGTTATGACATGGAAAATATTGAACACTACCATTTTCAGTTGCTAGAGGGCGCTAGATATATGGCAAGCCAAGTGTCTCATTACTAGGTAAAAGTGGCTATTAATGAGACACTTGGCTTGCCATAGAAAGCCACCTTCGGCTCACTCCTGAACTCCTGGAGCAAACGTTGCATCAGCTGCATTTCACCGCGCCGCCCAGGGAAATGCAGCTGATTTGACCATTAAAGTGCATTTATTAAGGAAAAGTTCAACTGAGACACACCTTTAATATAATTTTGAGCAAACAAATAATTGTTTTTAAGTGTTAATCTTGTTAAATTCTTAAAGTCCTCCCGTGCACGCTCCAGGGGCCGCCATTTGGCAGCCAATCGATTTTTGGCACAACACCGGCCCACATTCCCGGGTTGACAGTGGTGACGCGTAATAGATGCAACATCTACGGCGGCATGTACGGTACTGACATTTTGCCTTTCTGTCCTGTCCAGGTGCAGAAGAGAAGATTGTAGCAGAGCTGCGAGCGGTGTACGACCCCCTGGCCCCTGACTTTCATTTGCAGGCTCTAATTCGGTCAGCGGGGAAACTGGTGCTACTTGACAAGTTGCTTCCTCGTCTCAAGGCTGGTGGCCACAAAGTGCTCATCTTTTCCCAGATGGTGCGCTGCTTAGACATTTTGGAGGACTACCTCATCAACAAGAGGTATTAGTTGCACTCTTTCTTTATATTCAAGTGATATAAAAAGCTTATGTGCACTTCTAAGATGTTGTTGTTGTGGTTGTTACAGATACCTTTATGAACGAATTGACGGCAGAGTGCGTGGGAACTTGCGACAGGCCGCCATCGATCGCTTCTGCAAGCCTGACTCTGATCGTTTTGTCTTCCTGCTGTGTACTCGAGCCGGTGGTCTGGGCATCAACTTGACTGCTGCTGACACTTGTGTCATATTTGACTCTGACTGGAACCCTCAAAACGACCTGCAGGTACAATATTACCGTAGTTGCTTTAAATGAGACATTTATAACTGAACTAATTCATATTGTCTTTGTGTGAACGGCTCCACATTCTGCTTTGACCCGTTTATCTTTCTTATTTCAGGCCCAAGCAAGGTGTCATCGTATTGGCCAGTCGAAGGCGGTAAAAGTCTACAGACTCATCACCAGGAACTCCTACGAGAGGGAGATGCTGGATAAAGCAAGTCTGAAGCTTGGTCTGGACCGAGCTGTGCTGCAAAGCATGAGCGGCAGCAAAGACAGCAGCGTTAACGGGGTAAACGAACACCGTTCTCTTAAATCAAACCTGTCTGAATCACCGGTAGGCCACATGGAACATGTTTCATTATGTAAATGACTTTATCACATCCAACAGCTCCAGCAGTTCTCCAAGAAGGAGATTGAGGATCTGTTGAGGAAAGGAGCTTACGCCGCCATTATGGATGAGGATGATGAAGGGAGTCGCTTCTGTGAGGAAGATATTGACCAGATCCTTCAGCGACGAGCCACCACCATTACTATTGAGAGTGAAGGAAAGGGCTCTACGTTCTCCAAAGCCAGCTTTGTGGCCTCAGAGAACCGCAATGACATCGCCCTCGATGACCCGGAGTTCTGGGAGAAGTGGGCCAAGAAAGCAGATGTAGACATGGACTCCATCAATCGGAAGGTGAAACAGCTGTTGGATTTTCAGGAAGAGCTCTTCAGCGTCATAATTCTTGCATGAAATAACTGAATGATGTGGTTCTTCCTCCTGCAGAACACTCTTGTGATTGACACCCCCAGGATTCGCAAGCAGACCCGTCAGTTTTCCACTTTACGTGGTGAAGGAGGAGACATGTCTGATCTGGATAGTGATGATGAATATCCTCCCACCAACTCTAGACACTCGCGCTCCTCCCGACGCTCCGACCGCCACAGTGGAGGGGGTTACGGCCGCACCGACTGTTTCCGGGTGGAGAAGCACCTGCTGGTTTACGGGTTTGAAAAAAAGCGTTATATTTTTGTTTGAATGTTGTTCAGATCCATTTATCTTCTGTACGTTTTTCAGCATGCAAGTCGTTCCATAGCTTCAGCTCTATTTTAACAAACGTTCGGCTCATTCAGGACATTCCTGCTCCGGTGATGTTTGTCTCACTGAACAGGAGCGGAGCTCTCTTCATGTCCCTCAAAGCCTTCGTCTTGTTGTAAACCTTTTGCTGCTGCTTTCAGCTGTTTCTTGCTGCTTTGTGCCAGTTTCAGCTCGCTCAGCAAATTTCAGCCTTTCTGATTTTTCAGCTCTTTTCTGCAAATTGTATCCTTTTTTTCTGCTATTTTTGTGCTTCTTTCCATCCTTTGTGCTACTTTTTATTCTCCTTTGCTAATTTCAACTTTTTTCAGCCTTTTCAGCTACATGGTTCTCTAATTTCAGATGTTTTATAATCTATTCGCCGTCTCTCTGCCTATTTCCACTTATTCTAATCAGCTTTTTCTACTCACTGCTGCTGTTTTTCTGCTGCTTTCAGCAAACGTCAGCTGTTCAAATTCAACTCACATTAAGAGTTCAGAGAGTTCAGATCTTTTCAGCTGGTTTCAACTTCTTCAGCTGCTTTCAGCTACATTTTCACATGAAATGTCTTTTTCTATCCGATATTATTGTCCTTTTGTTGACATGCATTTCTCCGGTTGATCTTTTAAAGCTGGGGTCGATGGAGGGATATCTTGTCCCACGCCAGATGTAAGAGGCGTCTGAGCGAACGTGATGTGGAAACCATCTGCCGCGTCATCCTGGTCTTCTGTCTCCTGCATTATCGTGGGGATGAAAACATCAAGAGTTTCATCTGGGAGCTCATCACGCCTCCAGAGAACGGCCGTGAACCTCAAACACTACTGAACCACTCTGGTAGGAAGCTGGACAGAAAGTCCCTCATTAATTAATAAATAAAACATAAAGTTGGCACAACAGCAAGCTTTAATTATGTATGTCTGTATTTTCTGCCCAGGTCTTTCTATCCCTGTTCCAAGAGGTAGGAAGGGTAAGCGAGTAAAGGCCCAGAGCACATTTGACGTGCAGAAGGTCGAGTGGATACGCAAATACAACCCCGACACTCTGCTGCTGGATGACAGCTACAGAAAACACCTGAAGCATCAGTGCAACAAGTCTGTGAACCCTCATCTGATGTAGGTGCATGTTCAGTTTCTTCTGGTGTTTAATCAAACGTTGTCTTCTCAGAGTGCTGCTGAGGGTTCGTATGCTCTACTACCTGAAACAGGAAGTCATCGGTGAACATGCAGACTCTGTCTTGAAAGGCACTGATATCAGGTATCTGATGCTCATCGAGCGTTTGCTCTCAGGTTCTGTTACTGTCGCACACTTTGATGCACATGAAGACAAACCTGTGCATTCGTTAACACTTTCAGAGATGTTGATATCTGGATGCCAGAGATGGAGCAGCAGGAGGTGCCTGCAGCGTGGTGGGACTCTGACGCAGACCGCTCGCTGCTCGCTGGTGTTTTCAAACATGGTAGGCCTGTTCGTTCAGTGTTTCAACTAACTGTAAATGAAGGCCCAGCTTTTGCTTTGTGGTTTCTGTACTCTTGGGTAGGGCTGTGCGATCTGACGATATATATCGTGGGGAGGATAGAAACGTGTCTATCGTGCTACTTTCCTTCTATCGTCTCTATCGTGATAAATAAGAATAAAAAAATAACGGTCGCAAAGAAGCTTCATATTGTGGTTTTGCGAGATGACGGCGCTGCTTTATGTTTGACGCACGCGCGGGTTTGCGACACATGCTTTACGTTGTTAAACTCGAGTTCAACAGAGACGCAGCCGGCATGAAGCCGGTGTCACCAGATATCTATGGGTGTCACAACATGGAGAAACAGCTGCGCAGGCAGCCCAAGAAGAAGAACTTTTACCAAAAAGAGGGGGAAGCTCACCTTGTTAGCTTCCATTATTTCGCTCCGCTGAAACTCGGAGACAAAATGGGTCCAGAGGACACGAAGTCCAACCGAGTCCGAACTCGGGTCCAGTTAACCAATACAAAACAGACCAGAGACACAACAGAACCGGAATCAAACGCAACGTTTTCTCTTTTCCAAAGGTGGGCACCGCTAATTAAAAATTTAGTTCCACAATTTCTAAAACGCTTATTAATTTTTTTAGGTCCACAATTTCAAAAGCACAAATGTCTTATGAAAATTAGTGGAAGCTAATCTAATCC
>JBBPBX010004178.1:42499-78193 GCA_038048925.1 Garcialebias charrua | reverse complement strand
TAACTTATCAATCCATGTGAGAAGGTTAAAGCCTTAAACACTTTTAAGATGGACTAGAAATGCCTTCTGCCAATCTTACTGTGATTTGAGTAAAGACTGATGTTTTACAGGGGAGTTAAAGTCAACCTGCCATTGGCTTCTGTACGGTGGTCGAGGGGTGCAAACGTGTTCCAAAACTTGAAACGCGCATCAAAATGAAAACAGTGCGCTGTAAAAAGTGAACAGCGTTCCAAAAGATGAAACGCGTTGTAAAAATTAAAATGCAATTTAAAATGCAGCTGCAACGCAAAAAAGAAAACAGCGCTCCAACAGATGAGACGTACTGCAAAAGATGACGCACTGCAAAAGATAAATTGCTCTCCCAAAGACGGTCGACCTGCAAACTCCGAGCGACCTGCAAATAGGAAAAGCTACAACGGAAGTGCTCCAGACCACTAGGGGCAGTCGAACAAATAACAAATCATAAAGCGTATTATAGTTTTCGGAATGGCACTATAGTTATTTGTGTATTTTGACTTATTTATTTTAAGAATATTTTACACTTTTTCGAAACTATCTGATAGTATTTGTTTTAATACAGTGCGGAAGGGATGCTAAGCATGTATGCCATGTTGGGTCAATGGTTTAAGTCTTAGGCTTTAAGAGATGTCTTTTGATGCGGGATACCCGAGTTCGATTCCCGGTCTCGGAATTTTTGTGGTATTACTTTCTTTTTTTTTAAGCCTTTTGTTTTGGATAGATCGAACCAAGCAACAACAAAGAATAAACATGTAGATGCATTTGTCTATCCCACCCGATCTATCCAAAACAAAAGGCTTAAAAAAAAGAAAGTAAAACCACAAAAATTCTGAGACCGGGAATCGAACTCAGGTCTCCCGCATCAAAAGACATCTCTATCAGCCTAAGACTTAGACCATTGACCCAACGTAGCATACATGCTTTGCATCCCTTCCGCACTGTATTAAAACAAATACAATGAGATAGTTTCGAATAGGTGTAAAATATTCTTAAAATAAATAAGTCAAAATACACAAATAACTATAGTGCCATTCCGAAAACTATAATATGCTTTATGATTTGTTCTTTGTTCGACTGCCCCTAGTGGTCTGGAGCACTTCCGTTGTACTCGGAGTTTGCAGGTCGACCGTCTTTGGGAACGCGATTTATCTTTTGCAGTGGGTCTCATCTTTTGCAGTACGTCTCATCTGTTGGAGCACGTTTGCACCCCTCGGCCACCGTACTTCTGAGCTGCCAAAAGATATATCCAAAATAATTTTTACATGTAAGAGAACACAAGCATTAAAACTTGAGGGTGTCAGTGATCATATTTTATGTATGACCAGCTGGCCACAAGACATAGAAAGGAGGATAAATGACAGACATTTTCGTGCTCCACATCAACACTGTTGAGTTGTATACCACTTATATGTAACACGGGGGAAAGACCTGGATTGTGACTTGGAGGACATGACCCTAAAGCCAATTGGTAGACTCCTCAAATAATGCTAGATTATCTAGGTTCACCCTATTAAAATACCCAGGTAAGCCATGACAAAATCAGAAATAGTGTAAAAACTAAAGTATATAGTTGAGTGGTTAGATCAGTCATACTCCAATGCAAGAGTTTGGGGTTCGAATCCACCAGCAGTCACATGCCAAAGTGTCCCTGGGCAAGACACTGAACCCCTCATTGTCTCCAATGTGTGTCCCATCGGTGTATGAATGTGACAAAACACTGATTAGTCTCTTTAGAATGATTTGTTCAGTTAGCTTTGTAGATATATACCTGTAGTGGAGTGCTGAATGAATTGGTAAATGAGGGAACAGAGAGTGTTGTAAAGTGCTTTGAGTGCATTGATAAGATAGAAAGGTACTATATAAGTACAGTGCATTTACCAGGGTCCTCAAGGGATCATGGGAGATTGCCTATCCTGTCTACATGTGGTTGTGGACTCTGAGAAGGCATTTGAATGCATTCCTCTGGGTGCATTGTGGGTTGTGCTCCGTGAGTATGGGATTGGGAGCCCATTGTTTTGGGTTGTTCAGTCCCTATACAAGTGGTGTGAGAGTTTGGTTCGCATTGCCAGTAGTAAATCAGAGGTGGGAGTTGGACTCCACCAGGGCTGCCCGTTGTCACTGATTCTGTTCATAGCTTTTATGGAAATAATTTCTCGGTGCAGCCAGGGGGCAGAGGGATTCTGGTTCGGTAGCCTCAGCATTCCTTCTTTGCTCTTTGCAGATGATGTGGTCATGTTGGCAGCATCGTGCCATCATCTTCAGCTCTCACTGGACCATTGCAGCCAAGTGTGAAGCGGCTGGGATGAGAATTAGCACCTCCAAATCTGAGGTCATGGTCCTCAACCAGAAAAGGGTGGATTGCCCTCTTCAGATCGAGGGTCAGGTTCTGCCTGAAGTGGAGGAGTTCAAGTATCTTGGAGTTTTGTTCATGAGAGTGGGAATAAATGAGCGTGAGATTGACAGACAGATTGGTGTAGCATCTGCAATATTTCGGACTCTGTACTGATCTGTTGTGGTGAAGAGGGAATTGAGCTGTAAGGCAAAGATCTCTTTTTACTGGTCGGTCTATGTTCCTACCCTCACCTAAGGTCATGAGCTCTGGGTAATGACCAAAAGAATGATATCGTGGATACAGGATGTTGAAATTAGTTTCCTCCGCAGCTGGACTCTCCCTTAGAGATAGGGTGAAAAGTTCAGTTATCCAAGAGAGACTCAGAGTCAGTTGAGGTGGTTCAGGCATCTAGTAAGGATGCTCCCTAGACACCTCCATAGGGAGGTGCTTCGGGCATGTCTGACTGTGAAGAGACCCCGGGGAAGACCTAGGATATGCTGGAAATACAATATCTCTCGGTTGGCCTGGAAACATCTTGGAATCCTCCTAGAAGAGCTGGAAGAGGTGGCTGTAGAAAGAAATGTCTGGGCCTCTGTTCTATGAAATTTCAGATCAACCACAAATGGTTAATGTTTTATCATCTTTTTTGATTCGTGAAATGTGGGCACACTCACTGGTTTGGAAGAAAACAAACAGACTTAATTAAAAAGAATGGATATTTATTAAAGAAGTCTTGTGATAGAAAAAAGTAAAAACATACATGTTCAGATACACAAACTGTTATCTGCTAGAGAAATGTGTCAGTAACTCCGCCACAGAAATTAAACAGCACACAAACTCAAAACATTGACGTTTAAAATCTCACCATGTGACACGAGTTGGGAGGCCACTTTCAACTCAGATGAGAATCTTGTCAACGCCGTCGAGCATCTGATCAGGACCACGGCAGACCTTGAATTGTTTATCCGAGCTCTTTTATACCTTTGTGGAGTACACGACTTCACTCACTCATCAAACATGTTTTCAATCAAACTTTGTTTTTCAAAGCAGTGCCAGGCAATGCCAAAAGCTTTCTGTTTCATCTATCAGCTACAAGGTCAGTTTGCCCTTAATTGCTAAGCTGTGCTCATCAACATCTTTACAAACTTGGCTGTGAGATACATGGAAACATTATTTGCCTAACTCCCCTTCAGAAGAACTGCAAGGCTTGAAGTGAGATGGATGATATGCATTCATTCCATCAAAGACCAGTTTTTCGAGAAGGATCGGGCCCTTATCTTTCAAAGAAACTCTGGACCTTTGAAGCAAAGCCATACAAAACCCCACCTCTTCAAGGCTTTAATGAAACATCTTGACACTAAACTAAAATGTTTTTTTTGTGTTGCATTAAGCAATAACTCTTAAAAATTGATAAACATTTAGTCAGAAAAACATTAATACTTTTTAAACTCTTCATTCCACCTTATGATTTTTTGTCTAATTTTGAAAAAATTTCCCTGTCACCTCATGTGACATTTCTAAGACAGTGTTACAAACTAATCTAATTATATGATCCTTCCTACAAAACAAAGCACTAAAATACAAAAGTAAAGGAGGGATACTGCACATTCTCATTTTATTAGTTTAAACCGCTGTAAAACTTTCCCCTTAAACTCAATCATAAGTTTCGGCACTCATGGACCCGTTCTGTTGCGCACCAGAAAGTGGTGAGTGACTGCAAAGCAGAATTGCCAATTAATCAGTCAATAAGTCTTGTTGTCCGCACTCCCACAAGCATACAACACATACACCCTTTAAAAAGGCACCTAGTTACTTTTTAAGGACGATTTTACTGTCCAGATAAAACCTATTCCTGTTTGTAGTACATCTCAAAAACAAATCACATTTATTTTATCACTTCAGATAAAATAAAACAAAATAAAAACTCAAAGAACAATAAAGAATGTTCCCAAACTTAGTCACTTCACAATGGATCTTGTGGCTCCACCCTCTGGAACAACTCGCACCAAAAACACCTGCAATTTTTACATGTAGTCTCATTTGAAGCACGTGAAAGATTGGTAAGCACTTTCTCTGGCTGTCTTTTTATTTTATTTTTTACATCTTCTAGGCAGACCTTAAAGTTGCAATAAGGTCAACGCACTGGAATGTCTCACGCGCCGGACACCTCTACTTACATAGTCACCAGCTGGACCGATGTACAAGACATTCGAAGCCGTCCTGTCTTCACTGTTCATCTTGTGGCAAAGAGCCCCAACTGTCCTCCTTTCAGGACATGTCTCGTTTTTCAGAGGTATGGTCATCAGCACCACATCACAGATGAGCACGAACACCCATCCTCAGGTACGCTGGCAGGCAGCAGCTCTGCAGCAGCGATGAAGCGACCCAGTACAACAAGCCACCACCCTTCAGGTGCCTCTCTCAGGAGTTGGTCATCCTCAGGGCCCACCTCTGTTGTCCCAACAGACAGAGGACAAGACACCAAGCTGTGGAAAAAATCAAAAGCTTGGGTGACATAGAAAGACAGGGATTAGTAATCTTTTAAGACAAAAGGTTCATTCTTTAAACTTGGAGGAGAGAGAAAAAAAAACTTAAAACCCCTCTTCCTTTTTTAAATCAAAAATAAGCATGAAAACCAACACTTTTTTTTTATTCTTTCCTCCTCTGCTCTCATCCTTCACACATCTCCTCAGAGCTGCAGTTTCCTCTCTGTTCCGGAGATAAGGCGGACTACATGAAAGGGGAAAACAAAACAAAAACTCGACCCTTCCTGACCCATGAACCACACGCTGAAAACTCTTGATCTGCAATCTTTTCCTCCACTACTCCGTTCTCTGCATCTCTATTTTCACACACGAACCTGCGCGCCTACATCAAACAAGGACTGTCTCCTGACCTCTGCTCAGTCCCCAACATCTCCTCCCGTTCCTCCATTATCAACTTTTAAATCTAAGTCAGACTGTTGCTGTCTCACCACGTCCACCACAGGCTGACCCTCGTCTCCCCACATTTCTACTCACAGCAGAGGGAACGGAAGCTGCTGCACACACGTGCATTCTCCAAACACACACGCCTTTCACCCATCCTGTCTCTTTAACACTCCAGCTGACAAATTCAGCAACCACACACACTCACATTTTTTTTCTTACTCACAACAGATGAAACACACATTTCCTCAATCTCTCAACCACTTTCTTTTTTTTACTCTGTTCTCATATGCCTTTGCAATAAACAATTCATCTGAGCTTCCTCTGAAGCGCGTCTGTAGTCTCCTCGTAATTCTTCCTCCAACAAATCACTCCTGCTAATTTTTTAGACAACTTCCAACTTTCTGATCTGCAGAAATTCCTTAACAAACTCAATTCCTTATCAAAATTCAACAATCCTCTTCTACGCGGCTGCACAGACACACACAAGCGTCTTTGCACCTTCGACACATGGCTGCAAATCTTTCTCACAGGCATACACACAGAGAAGCGCTGCTCCTCTTCTTTTTTTTTACTTCACTTCAACTGATAAAGCTATCAAAATAAATCACCTAACTTTTTCAGAGTTAATGAGGCAAAACTCACAAGGGTTTACACCCTGGCAAAAATACTTATGTTTCAGATCCACAAAACTCTAACAAGGGTTTTTACCCTGGTTTCAAATCTTCTGTTACACTTCAGCTCAAAGAATCGGTCAGCAGCTTAAGGCGTCCCCAAAACCGCTGATCCAAACTTATCAGCTCTCAACAACGGGAATCTCTCATCCGCTTCCAAAACAACAAGGGAATCACACCCCTGCTTCACAAACAACGGTAATAACACCCGCTTCCAAGAACACAGTTTCACACTTTTCCTTTTTTCCTCCAAACAGCCAGTGTGTACCCTTTCATCCATCTTTTTAAGCACCTTGGAATGTGCTTTACAAATAAAGATAAGATATCCCATCCTCGTCGCCATTAATGTTCTATGAAATTTCAGATCAACCCCAAATGGTTAATGTTTTATCATCTTTTTTGATTCGTGAAAGGTGGGTACACACACTGGTTTGGAAGAAAACAAACAGACTTAATTAAAAAGAATGGATATTTATTAAAGAAGTCTTGTGATAGAAAAAAGTAAAAACATACATGTTCAGATACACAAACTGTTATCTGCTAGAGAAATGTGTCAGTAACTCCGCCACAGAAATTAAACAGTACACAAACTCAAAACATTGACGTTTAAAATCTCACCATGTGACACGAGTTGGGAGGGCACTTTCAACTCAGATGAGAATCTTGTCAACGCCGCTGAGCATCTGATCAGGACCACGGCAGACCTCAAATTGTTCATCCGAGCGCTTCTCAATTTATACCTTTGTGGAGTACACGACTTCACTCACTAATCAAACATGTTTTCAATCAAACTTTGTTTTTCAAAGCAGTGCCAGGCACTGCCAAAATATTTCTGTTTCATCTATCAGCTACAAGGTCAGTTTGCCCTTAATTGCTAAGCTGTGCTCATCAACATCTTTACAAACTTGGCTGTGAAATACATGGAAACATTATTTGCCTAACTCCCCTTCAGAAGAACTTCAAGGCTTGAAGTGAGATGGGTGATATGCATTCATTCCATCAAAGACCAGTTTTTCGAGAAGGATTGGGCCCTTATCTTTCAAAGAAACTCTGGACCTTTGAAACAAAGCCACACAAACCCCCTCTCTTCAAGGCTTTAATGAAACATCATGACACTAAACTAAAATGTTTTTTTGTGTTACATTAAGCATTAACTCTTAAAAAAATGATAAACATTTAGTCAGAAAAACATTAATACTTCTTAAACTCTTCAGCCTCCCTGTTCAAGCTGCTGCCTCATTACCCGACTTTAAAAAAAGCAGAAGATAATGGATGGATGGATGGATTTTTAGTTCATGCTAAGACAGCTCTAAAAGACTGACTAGTTTTTGTGGAAAAAAGTATTTCAAACTAATATATTGAAGCAGTTAAATAAGGTGGTTGACTTTCCCCCTGAGGAACATGAATACTGTAGTCACAAATTTAAAGGACTAAAACCGTCTTATTCAAATGTACACAACATGATACTTTTAATGCCGATCAGATTTCATGATCTTAATTGTAGTTAGAGAAAACAAAGTCAAGTTTTAGAGCTGCATGCATTCACCTGGGACTACTGCAAGATAAAGATAACTTCTTAATTAAATATTGCTTTATTAGATTCTTGAAGATGTATGTTGTATCACTCTACAACATTTATTGACAGCTGCTGTTTACCATGATTTCATTACTCTTTTCATGCCTTTGATGCAGGTAAGACATTTTATCATTGATCAGTGATAAAACATCTGTGTTCACCAACATTTTCACTGCACAGAACATCTATTTGTTTATGTTGGGAAATGACACCGACCTCCTACTCTGAGCTGTAGCTCCTAATCAAAAAAGTATTGAGAAGGCTGAATATGAGGCCTTATATAATAGAATATATCTTTATTGGCATTGTCATTGCACCGGGGCACAAAACAACGGAATTGATTACGCACACCCGTCCTTAAGATAGGGGCGAGTGCACGTAGCCGCAGCAGTAATTAAACCGCGCCACCACAATCTTAGATATGGAAAAAAAAGGAAGGTAACATGAGAGTAATCAGTGGTATTACAAAAAAGATATCACCTTTTGTCTTACAGGACACCATATGAGACAGCAAAAAACTCTACCAGTAGGCAACAGTTAAGACAAATCACATTTGCATTTGAGATCGAAGCAGTGAGATTAAGTCCATGAGCCCTGTTCAGATTTAGCCACAGTTCTGCAGATGGGACCAGCCAGCCTTATCTGTCTGAGAGCACACAGAAAGTTCTCCGGGGAGGGAGGGGGGTTGCGACAGTAGTTTCAGTCTTCAGTTGCTCAGACTCCGGAGAAATTTTGTAGTCAGCCTGTCCAAGGCTGCTTGGGAAGTCTGATTAGATTAGCATGATTTATCTTCAGGTCAGGCTCACAGTGTACTTTCCTGTAGCCTTGAGTCCAGATGGGCATCCGAAATCCAATACACTCCAAATTATGGGAAGCTTTCACCGACCCGAGCTATGAGTCCTCCTCCCCCAGATGTGACCCTCCTGGCCGCGTACGAGTTCCAAACCTTACCGGTGGTCTGCGGTCCTCAGTGGCCACCTCCACTTTGCGGTTCAGCTCATAAAGCAGCTGATTCATGGAGGTCACAGCTCGGATCACAGACTCGTTTTGAGAAGGGAGCTTTGTCAGGGCGTTGATCGCCGCGGAAGTCTTCCTGATTTTCCAGTAGCAGAGCACTCCACACAAGCCAAAAAGCAGAGCACCTGCTATCATAAATCCAATTATGAATACATCTTGCACATCTTCGACCGATAGCACAGATAGGCATAATATCTTCCACTCCCCCCAGGAATCCATGATATATCCAGCTGGATGCATCTGCAATGGGCAAGCCAGTTCCCTAGGACCTGATCGTTTTGTAGATTTTTTATCAATAGAGTTGATAGCCCACAAAACCAGATCCATCTTCAATTTGCGTTCGAGTGAGCACTGAACAACTGCATACAAAGACAAAGTAGCCAAGTAGGTAGAGGAAAAGTCGGGAGAGGGAAGGAGCAAAGGAGAAAAGCTGCTACTTCATTCAGAGCCTGAAGAAGATGCAATTATAAGAGTCTACACTTGAGATTCTTGCTTTTGTTTGACCTCTGATGGTACAGTGACTATTGTCTGTCAGTGTCTAGTATTGCTTTTCATTTTACCCACAGCAAAGTTTTAAAGTTAAATATTAATCTTAAAGCTGCACTGACATCATGTTGTAACTATGCATCATTTTGCACTACATATATATATTTTATCATTCAACTATGTTCGTTTTTGCAAAATAAATTATAAATATATTAAAATTTCATTATGAGTTATGGTAATTTTGTCGCTGTGACATGCCCCTATAAATCCGAGAATTTCCGCAAACGTCATTGTGACGTACGGAGATGAGACGCTGCTCGTGCGCACCTTGTAATTAACAATGGCGACCGATACAGAACCGGACGAATTTAGCAATCTGAGTGAAGAATAGAGCGATTTTTATTCAGTTTGGGAAGCCAAAGTTATTTCAGGGGGTTAAACAATAAACAGCAGGTTCTAATTTATGTCTGCAGCTGTATTTATTGAAGCCTTACCAACAAGGAAGCAGGGGTTAACCCACGATTTGTGAGGACAGAGGAGGACGTGATGGAACCCATTCTCGTCGTCCACAGAGCACTGATTGGTACTGCTTTAATTAATGTATCTATCTAATAATTATTCAACATTACTTATAGTTTAAAAAAGATGAGTAGCTTTGAAGTATCTGTTTTAATTTCTATGTTTATTCTACCATACGTTATGTGCATGTTTTACTGCACTGAATCATTACATCAAAAACGAAATTTCACTCAAATTCTGTCTAAATAACATCACTACATTTTCATAGCTGGATCATCGGGGTATGCAGTACTTGGTTTCAGCTGTAATAATCAAAATAAAACAATATTTGATATTCACCCTATTATAAGTTTAATCATATAAATATTTGCAAAATTAAGCTTGTTCTACCTTTTCAGCCACTGTTTTTTTTGTTGTTGCATATTTAGATAATGTTATCAAGTTTTTTGTGGTAATTTCTGCTACTTTGAGCAACCATCCTGCTTATATCCTACATCCTGCTCAGCTGATGTGAGCGCTTGTCTGTGAAGTTTTGACCTGCTGTAATGATAGGGTTTGAGTTTCACTAAAGTGCCAACACACTGAGAAGTTTTAAAATGTTTATTATGAAATAGAAGGCTGGATCGGGTTTCACAGGTCACCGGAAACAGTAGCTCTAAACCAGTGGCGGCTGGTGATTTTTTTTTATGGGGGGGCGCCATAAACTGTTTAATTTTTTAAGCATGTGTAGAAGTATGCATAATTATGTTTGTATACTGTAAAGTAAGTTTGTTCATGTTTTTATTTGTATATATCAGGTGTATCCATTTGTATAAAACTATCATTAATAAAACATGGTTCATCTTCACCTTGTTTGAGGCATCAGTGTGAAAAGAGAATGGGAGTGTTCTGCTTCCACTTTTCAATTTTTGGACAACTTCTATCATATTCTGTTATAATTATTTTAGTAATACAAGTTCATAATATAAATAGAATTGTGAGGGTCCAGACTTAAATAAGGACAAAGGTGTTCAAAAATCCACCAAATAATTCAATTTAATAGTTCCAAAAATAAACTAACAAAGAATTAAATTTCAATGAAAAATAAATCAAAAGATAATAACAAATTTGGGCCCAACTTAAACAGGTCAACTGAAGTCTAACAAGGAGGAATGATTCCAGATTAGATTTTAAATAACTGATTTATGGGGAAGAAAAATGATCTATTTTACTGTGATCCACCTGATGAGCTCCACCTATACTTAAGGTTGCAGTCAAGTCCTACTCTTCGCTGGAGCATTGATGCCTACTCATGGTATTTATGCTTCTAGCCAGTTTGTGAGTACAGTACTTTAAGAGACAGTTACCTTGTTTTTTGTTGCATTTCCAGTCCTCATTTCCATCTTGGTCCTGGGACCAGTTCTTTGCTCATCGTGTCTTGCCCTCCAACCACTTGCCTGCCTCATTTCGCCCTCTGGGATTCATCTCAAGGAACTAAGGATTTCTCTGTAAAATAACAAACAAAACTAGATCAATCATCTTGAAAGAGCCTTATAGTCAAGCCTTTCTGACAGTTTGTTTCATCTTCCAGGAAATCCAGAAGATCCCTGTACATGTGTACAGTATATAGACTTGCACTGTAAATAATAAACACTGTTACTTTTGCACCTCTTCGTCTTGTGTCGTTCTGGGTCTCATTACCAACTGGGTAAACCTTTGAAATCATAACACTATGACCACTTTATTGTTCTTTTTACATATTTTGTGCTAATTTCAGCTTACTTTTTTGTTGCTAGTTTTTTATATTTCAAAATATGAAACTTTATTAGCAAATATTTTCCCCTTTGTTCCCTTAAACATTATTCTCTTAAATCTGTTTTCTTTTTTATCTTGTTGATATTTTACCTACTTTTCTGCTACTTTTAACTCGCATTTTGATACTTTCAGCAAAAAAAATGCTACTTTAGCTAGTGTTTTGCTACTCATCAATATTTTCCTCTTTTTGCTGAAGCTTAGCTACAAGTACTTAGGTGTACGGTACACATGAACGATAACCTCAGCTGGAGCAACAACACCACCAGCCTGATCACGAAAGTTCATCAGAGACTCTACTTCCTCAGACGGCTGAGATGAGCTGGTCTGAGAAGTTCAGACCTCATCTCCTTCTACAGGTGTGCAGTGGAGAGAGCAAATAAATAGAATCAATCTACTGTATTTTTTTAGTACCAGTTCTCTTAAATATTCCTAAGTCCTGAGTTGACTCCTAATGCATCTTAGCATATATAACATTTCACCATATAAATGTACCTTAAATGTTTCAATGTTAACAAGCTAGTAACTTGCAAGAGACTTTGTTTTCATTCTCCAGATCAATACAGTGTTAAAAATAGTAAAACACCACAAGTGACATTTAGTATATAAAATTATTAATGTCTGATCATTTGTTATAAGCAAATTAAAATAAATGTAGCATCATCAGATTCCAGTTCATGAGCTGAAGATGGACAGACAGGAGTCATCTTCAGACATTTGGGTTTATAACTAGCAACTTTTATAATGTTGTACAGTACACCACAACGTTCATAAGCACAGCTAGTAGCTAGCTACTGTGTGACTGACCGCAACACCCACACACACACACCACCAAGTCACGCACACAGATGAGATCAGCTCAAACTTTGCTCATGTGCGATTAGCGATTTATTAAACTAACTAATTATTACTTGCTTACCTGTGTAGAAAGGCACCATTAATAATTACTGCTGTTTCAACATCGCTAATTGCGTGTGATCAGCTCTGACTGTGTAAACAGAGAGGGTCCCTCCTCGGCTCAAACCGGAAACACGCTGGCAATCCGCAGCGATCACGAGACGAGTCCAGGCATCAGAGCGGCGAAAACTGCGCCCTGAAGAGTCCAATAGTTTTGGACAGATGGGACATAAACTGCGCATGCGCTAGCGCTAGTTAGAATTAGATTCAATGGAAAAGCAGCAGGCGGCGCCCAGCGGGGAACCGGAAGTACGTCACGATCAGAAAACGTTTTTTGAAACAAACAACTCATCATTACTCATAAAATATTTATCCTACACAACTAAAAACATATATGCATACATTTCGAAAGATTTTTATTTTATTATTTCATTTTTATAAAAAAAAATTAAATCTTCAAAATGGTGAAGAGCTACAGTTCCAAGGAGGGGCGGCACCCCTAGCGCCCTCTAGTGGCGGCCACCACTGCTCTAAACAGGAGAGGAGAAGGTTAGCAACTGGGGTGAACAGAGGTGAGGCTTTGACTTTGAAGATGGCGGCGCGATCAAACGCTGCGGCTCCTCTCTCTCCTGACTTTGACTTTGAATGAGTCGACTAACCTTCTCAGAGTTTGTTTATTCCGGGTTGACTTCCTATTAGACGTTGAGCGTCTTAGATGTAGTCCATGATCACTTTTGTGTTTGTGATGCTTGATCCAGATGGACTTTTTAGTCCATGGGTTATCCGAGTTCCAATCCAAGGTCATGCACAATAATTCAGAAGACAGAAACGGGTTAAGAGGAGCAGGCGTCTTACTTGGTCGGGGTACACAGGCGTGCAACATGTCCGTTGAGGCGTGGGTCAGTTTCCAGGAGGCAGATGGGTGGATTGATCCATTCAGGGGCAAAAACACAAGGCAGAATCCAGAGGTGAGGTCCGAGGTCAAAACCAGAAGAGCTGAGGCAGAGAAGTATGCAAGAAGGGAGCAGGCAGGAATCTTTAAACCATGAAACAGAAACAGAATCGAGACGAGGAGGGCAAGACTAGACATGAATGCTGGATAACTACTCAGGATAACCTTTTCATAAATCTGGCAGAGACAGAGTGAGGCTGGGACTTATGGGGCGGCCGTGGCGTAGTGGTAATGGCAGTCGTCCCCCGATCGGAAGGTTGGCGGTTCGAATCCCGGTTCCCCACACCATGTGTTGTTGTGTCCTTGGGCAAGACACTTAACCCCGAGACACTTAACCCCGAGTTGCTCCCGGTAGGACTGGAAAGCACCTTGCATGGTAGTCTGCCGCTACCGGTGTGTGAATGTGTGTAGCATTCAATGTGTGTAGCGTTTTGAGATTTCTGCTACTTTGAGCAACCATCCTGCTTATATCCTACATCCTGCTCAGCTGATGTGAGCGCTTGTCTGTGAAGTTTTGACCTGTGTGCTTTGTGGTTCCTGCAGGGACGTGTCCTCGGTCGCGGTGCTGATGAACTATGACCAGTTTGAAGAGTGAAGTGGACGCTCGCAGCCAGAGCACGCTGGGAGTGTTTAGAGATGGGAATAACACTGCAGCTGAGGAGGTGACATTATGACATAGACAACATCCATCATCATGTGTACATCCATCTTTCATTATCACCCACCCATGCATCCATCCATCCATCATCCATCCACCCATGCATGCTCCATCCGGGTTCCATCACGTCCTCCTCTGTCCTCACAAATCGCGGGTTACCCCCTGCTTCCTGGTTGGTAAGGCTTCAATAAATACGGCTGCAGACATAAATTAGAACCTGCTGTTTATTGTTTAACCCCCTGAAATAACTTTGGCTTCCCAAACTGAATAAAAATCGCTCTATTCTTCACTCAGATTGCTAAATTCGTCCGGTTCTGTATCGGTTACCATTGTTATTTACAAGGTGCGCACGAGCAGCGTCTCATCTCCGTACGTCACAATGACGTTTGCGGAAATTCTCGGATTTATAGGGGCGTGTCACAGAGACAAAATTACCATAACTCGTAATGAAATTTTAATATATTTATATTTTATTTTGCAAAAACGAACATAGTTGAATGATTAAAATATATATATGTAGTGCAAAATGATGCATAGTTACAACATGATGTCAGTGCAGCTTTAAGTTTATACTTAGAATTTTGATGATTTATAAAGATTGGACTGCTGAATTTGTTTGATTTAGTTAGATTTATTTACTTTTATTTAACCCATGGCCCGACTTCGGAATAAGTGGAAGATAATGGATGAATAGTTAGATATACTGTATACATGTAAGTAATTTTAAAGCTGCTATATGTAACTTTTCTAACATATATTTTTAACATATTTCTTCACTCTGTCACTAGATTGATGTTAGAGAGGTAATCTCTGAAAAAACAAAAAAAAATATTGTCCCCTTGCTTCTCCAGGTGGTAAATAAGCATTTCTAAAAAGAAAAAGTGACCCGCCATTTTCCAGCCAATAAAAACAAAGTTTGTAACCAGCCAATAAAAACCGAGCTTGAATTTGAATCAGCCAATAAAAACAGAGCTTGAATTCAAATTTCAACAGACCACAAGGGGGCAGAGCCATATATGGCTCTGAGGGGGAGGGATCAGAATGCTTTGCTTGTTGAAATTTTTTCTAAGTGCTGATGTTCTACAGAAACTGCAGACTGAACCTTTAACTGAAATAAGTGAGCAAAGTTCAAAACCCCTGGTAAATTTCCGATATAAATATTAATTATTGCCAAGACACAAATAATTTAGCACAAGTGCCATTAAAATGGGCTGGGGTGAAGTGTAAGACTAACAATTACAGATCAAAAATCACATTTGAAATCAGGGACTCTTTGTCTTCCAAGCTGAAGAGTGGACACATTGTATGGTTTGTTATTAGCCAACATTTACATCCTGACTTTTGTGAGAGTGTACAATGTGCGCAGCCATGGCTACATTAGGATGGTTGCATATGTTTCTCTTAACTGTTCTTTATTTACTAGCTAATACTTTTATCTTAATGTAAGATATTTGTCAATTCATGTTTCAAGTTTTTAAATAACAAAAATTTATATTTTGTCTGAATGTTAGCAAGAATAAAACAAAGGCAGACTGCCAAAGTGGTAAGTTCATCCCAATTTACTGGAATATGTAAGTGACTATACTGTAAAAATATTTAATACAAACATGGGCTGTGCCCTTTACAGAGGAAATTTCTGACTGTGATAAAACCCTTTGAGAAAGTGGGGTCAGAGTTTACATTATTTAACATTTGCTTGCTAGCTGCAGAAAAACACCACTCTGTCCTTCACATCATGACAGAAAACATACAACCATCAAAGATTAGATGGTCCCTGCTTATCATTCATTAATCTCAGCTCAGCCTTCAGGACGATCCAGCGACAGTGATGGATTAATAAAGTCCTCTGTTGGGAGGGAAGGTGGACACCAGCTCAGGAAGCTACCTTCAGTACAGCGCTCTCAAAGCCAGTTGACCCATCCTGCCCAAGCCCGTTCAGCTAACGATCACCGACCCTCCGGCCTCTCCAACGCCGGGCCAGTCAGTGCAGAAGGAGACCCTGACGGGCCACTGCAATGCCTGCAATGTCTCGTTTGAGTCGCGGGCCGCCGCCAGAGCCCACATATTCTCCCCTCTCCACTTGGCCACCCTGAGAACCACTAACTTTGGGCAACATATATCCCTCACCAACAAGAAAGGCTCGCAGGCGTCTCTTCCTGTCACTGAGGCAGCTCCGAGGGGGAGGTCGTTGTTGAGCTGCCTCCCTCCATGGCCACCAGCAAAAGTTAGACTCAGATCATGAATGGTCTGCACATTGACACTTGTTGGTCCTGTTCAGCTGCCTGGACTTGTTCAAACAGAGCTGCTAAGGTAGTGTCCTCCTGCTGGGCTGCAATCAACTCACTGAGTGACAAGGGAACAGGAAGAGTTGGCAAACAGGCAGTCTTCTTATAGATAGAACCAAGCTTACCAGACTCAACCTCCTTTTCAGCCAAAGAACGAGTGATGGCATAAGTTATACTGCACAAGCTGGAAATGCCTCAGGAAAGTCTCAAGCACATTCGTCTGATACAGAAACAGATAGAGAAGCTCGGACTACCGGAGGAGGTGCAACATCTCGCCACACGCGTCCACCTGCCAGGTTGTTTCCTAGAATGAGAGACACACCTTCCACAGGCAATGAAGGACAAACGCCTATAATTTGGAACGGCCGCCATTTCGCTCGTAAATCCGGAAATCCGCTCGTAAATTGGAACGGTTTTCGCTAGCGCACCTAAAAACACTCTATTTCATCTAAAAACTACTTTTGAGTGCATAAAAATGATCGGAAACGTGTGTTTATATGCTTAACTTGCTAACTGAAGTGAAAAAACACATGAAAACTCAGTATTTTTTTCGTTTTTTCCAAAAATGTGCAGCTCGTAAGTCTGGAACCTCGCAGATCAGAGCGCTCGTAAATCGGGGACTACCTGTAGTTACTTCTCCTTGAACCAGTTCTGAATACAAGTAGATCTTATGGAGAGGCACAGAGAAAGTTTTCAACCCAATCCCTCTAATTAAGACACTACAATCTGTATTAGATAAGAAAATGGCAAAACCGATTCCAATATGAAAGACTCAGATGCTCCAGTGTCCCGCAGAATCTTCACAGCCACTTTTTTAAAACTGCCACACAAAGAAACAAATCCCTGGGTGATGAAAGGAGCATAGTCTTGTCCGACATCCTTCTCAACGATCTGGGGGTCTGTGCTGTCCAGTTCTGGAACAGACTTAAAGTCAACAGGTGAGGCTAAAACCATTGGTTTAACACCTTCAACTTCAGCTGGAGGTGTAGACTCCACTGACCGTGACTGCAAAACACTGGCTTAAGCCACAGGTTTTCGATTATCTTGTTTACTCTTATTCAGTTTAGACTTCAAATTCTGAGGACACTCATTTTTCCAGTGTCCCTTCTCGCGACAATAGTTACAAACTGAGTCTGCTTTAGATTTCAAGGTAGGATCACATCTAGTCTTACTAGAGAACCATTCGTGGGATTCCTTAGGGCTATGACCCTCTTTCAAGTTCCCTTATCAGTCTTGTCACTCGGTGCAACATATCACCATGGGAAATTGCGCCCGCACAGATTACCTGAAGGAATACAATCACGCCTTTATGGCAGGGACGTCAGCGTCGTGCCAGAGGCCCCGCCCTCTGGGTACTTAAGCCGCTGATGCCCATCCATCGATCTCTTATTGCCCTTCACCTCGCTTAAAACCTGAACTTCGTGGGACTTCTCTGTTGTTGCATCGCTCGATCTGAGCTGAGATTGCTCCCTACACTGAGCGTACAGAGAAAATTTTCCTGCGTACTGCTGGGCTGGTGAAAGCTAGTCCAGCGTTTTTCTAATTACCTCAAAGTTTTCTTCTCTCTCCGCAGCTGCTTCACTCGACGGCGCTAACTGCGTCACAACATTCCCTGCTAACCACTAGCAGGCTAGCTAGCGAAAGCGAAACGATGGAGAGGATGGCTTCGAACAAAAGGAAACTAGGAACACTTCTTGTCTCCGGACATGGCTCCCGAAAAGGGAAAATGGAGGACAAAGACTCAGAAGAAAGCCAGCAGGACGACGAGCGCTCGCTCGTGCCCCTGCCCCAGCGGTTGTGGCTACTCCCTCTCGGCGACGGACACCCACGAGGCCTGTCCTGTCTGCCTAGAGATTCTGCACACACGAAAAGCGCTGGAATCCCCCGACTCCTGTTCCCACTGCTGTCGGATGCCAGCGGTAATGAGGAAACACCGCGCGGACGCGTTGGCTAAATCCATCGCGAAGGCCGCGGCGCTGAAGGCCGCACGCCTCACGAAGCTGCTCGCTCCCGAGCCAGAGCTTGAGAACGTGGACCTGGAATGCAACGGTCAAGTCGGGGATGAGAACGTGTCAGACTCCTCGGTTCCCATCGAGGACTCGACGCCCAAAGTGTCTGACCAAGACGCCGAGTACGGTTCCAGAGGAGAAAAATTGGATTCCCCTCAGAACCTGGCGCAAATTCTACCGGAACTGGAAGTGTCGGTCCGTACTCTGTTCGACCTGTGCCATAGGGCAACGGACGCCTTGCAGGTCGCATGGCCAGACCCCACGCCTCGCCAACAGGTTACGAGGCTGGCGGGAAACTACTTCTATGCGAAGCAGCAGCCGACGACGTCGCAAAAAGTGCCCATTTTCCCGGACTTCCTCATGGAGCTCACACGCTCCTGGGCGGAGCCCGGAGCTCCCATGACGTTCCACTATCCCGACTCCTGGATGTCGCAGGAATGGAGGCAGTGTATCGCCAGCACATCCCCGATAGAGGAGACCCTGGCGGCTCATTTAGCCCCCTTAGCTACGGGGACGAAGCTAGCGCTGCCCAGCAGAGCCTGCCACGCTTCCGAGAAACAGCTCGAGAAATGCTACAAGGCTCAGGGTCTCGCGGCTCGCACGATGAACGCGTCGACCATGATGCAGGCATACCTGGCAGAAAAGCTACAGGAACTCCAGGCAACGACAAATGAACAAGCCGCAACGGAGGCCATGGAAGAGAGGACCGTAGCGCCTCTGACTTTGTACTCCGCATGATGGGGACAATAGCCATCATGCAAGGCAGAGCAATGGCGGAAATGGTTGTCGCCCAACGCTATCTTTGGCTGTTTTTATCGGACCTCCCAGAAAACCAGAGGTCCCCCTTCCTCCAGCACCCGATTGAGCCGACGGGACTCTTTGGGGGAGCCTTGGAATGCATCCAGACCAGGCTGGAACAAAGACGCAAACAGGCAGAAGCCCTCCGCGAGGGGCTGCCGAGGAAAAGCTTTGCACCCCCAAAGGAAGACGTGCGTTGCCTCCCACGGAAGAGACCTGCTGGCGAAAGTGAGACTTTCCGTTATCGACCAAGGGCCTCTTCACTGACCCCGTGTGGAAAGCAAATTTGGGCCTGATGAAACGGGACAAATTAATAATTTTACAGGTTTGCCCGCCCACGCGGTTCGGGTACCTGACCTTCTGAGCCTAGTCTCCACTTGTAAAACACTACAAGGAGCTGGTGACATGTGTGTGCACACTAAACATGACTCGCCTACTGTATGTGTAATCAAAACAAACACGTGTTTCATGCATGTACAAAATAAAAGTACCAAAGCACAGATTGCCCTGGTTCTTAACTCGAGTCCCACTTTCATAAAATACAAACCGCGTGCTCAAACTATGAACGGCAGCAAGATACACGAGCTCTGCCTGAGGCAGTCAGATCTCACGATATCTTCTGTTAGGCTGACCAGCCTGCTCGAGAAAGCGTGAGAAGGGTCAAAGGCCATCCCTCCCGCACTCAAACATGACGAGCAGCAATAGACCTTTTACCAGTTGACGTCATCACGCAAAGCTCGCCTGAAACGAGCGTTCTGATTGGACGGCAAAATGCTGCGGCGAATCGAAAACGGAAGTTGGGGCTAAGTAGGAAGGAGCCGAGGAGCTTCGTAATGATAGCGAGTTGTAATTTAGAAGCTTGTTTTCTTAAAATAGTGAACAACCACTGGTCAAAATGCCTGAACATTGTGCCGCGATACGAGAGGAGGTGATTGTGTGCGCTGATGGAAAATGGGGAAATCCTTCAGGCTTTTTGCGAATGTCCAGCAGGGTGAGTCGTTGTGTGTCGTTGTCAACAACCTGTATTATCCAAGCGTCAGAAATAAATGTTTTAAATTTCTCACGCCAATACTTCTGATATTTAGACTGATTTGGTTATTGTTACAGGTTTAACATCTTCTGTTAGCTGCTATAACTAGCGCCATGTCTTCATAAGAGCTGTCAGTATTAGCACAGTATGTAAACAAAGACATGACGTTTGAGTCAGTCACACCATGTTTTGAATTTCTCACACCAATACTTCTGATATTTAGACTGATTTGGTTATTGTTACAGGTTTAACATCTTCTGTTAGCTGCTATAACTAGTGCCATGCATGTCTTCATAGCACAGTATGTAAACAAAAACATGACGTTTGAGTCAGTCACACCATGTTTTAAATTTCTCACACCAATACTTCTGATATTTAGACTGATTTGGTTATTGTTACAGGTTTAACATCTTCTGTTAGCTGCTATAACTAGCGCCATGTCTTCATAGCACAGTATGTAAACAAAAACATGACAGTTGAGTGAGTCAGCCACACAAATGTTCGTAGCGTCCTTATTTATTATTTGATTTCTGTAAACTATGTCTTAAATACAACCTGAGACAATTGGTGATGTTGTTATGTGAAAAATAAGAACTAACCCAAGAGATACATTTATTAGCTTTCCTGGGAAATTTTAATTATCTTTGATAACGTATTTACTATTGCACTTTTGACACGTTGTATATACAGCTTACACTTTCTTAGACATAAAATGTGTGAAAATCTTAAATATATTACAAACAATATATTTTGCATGTGAATTCCATAATGACACATACAATATGGTTGTATATTGTGTTTGTGATTGTTTTTGCAGACAAGGAGGTGGCTGCAACCATGTTGGAAATACATTCTAAACCAACCTGCACCCAGTTGCCTTGTACATGGAAGGGACCAGCCCAAAAACGAACCGCACCTGCTACTTGGATGAGCTGCAAGTTTTAAAGTGAGTTTAATCAGTGTTCCTGAAGAAATTTCATATTATGCTTATAACACAAATACCCAGAAAGGTGACTTTCAGTCAAACTTCACCAACAACTGGAATAATACAATATCACTTATTTTGTCTTATTCCAGTCAAAAAACTATTCAACATTGTACAATTGTAGTTTATTGTATTGTGTTAATTATTGTTAATTGTTTTCTAGTGGCACTAGATAAGAAATAAATGCAATGACATATGTACGGTTTTAAATGTTTTCTACAATTGTAAGATCTGGAATAGTTTTTTTTGACATTTTTTAAAAAACACTTCTACAAACAGATTTGCTAATATGTGCTTGATATCAACCACATTTTTCATGTTGTTGTCATTTAAGGCATGACTTTGGCGTTGACAAGTTTTCCAGGAGAATGCTGAACAGCCTGCGTTTTGACCCACAACTTCCTGATGAGCCCACCATCACTGCTGGTCTTCACAAGGACATTCTCAGCGTGGAGCCATTGTTGACATATTGCAGGTGAAGTATTAAACATTAAAAATCACTAACACTTATCTGTATGTTTCTTTAATTCCTTTATTTTGGTCTAGATTTTAAAGTTTCATGTTTTTTTTCTTTTGAGGTATGCTGTGTCCCTGCGGTTCTCGATCCAGACCCTCCTGCAGATGAAGTAGCGGACAACCGCGGCCCCTGTCCAGTCTCCACGCCATCAGAGAGACCTGCCAGAAGTTCAAAACATCTTTAAATGTCTCACAAGCAGAATCAGATTTAATTGAGGCAGATACACGCAAACAGTCATGCAGTGAAGAATGGTTCAAACACAGAAAAAAATTATGCTACTGTTTCTGCACGTCAAGATGATTACAACAGAAGTGTTTCTCATTTTGATATGATGTTTAAAGATACTGATTAAATACAGCTGAAGTTTGCACGTTATCAAGATGTTACTACTAGATTTTTTGGGTAAGAAAATAAATAAATAAACTGAAATGGTTTCATTTTTAATTCAATTATTACATTGCATTGTTGCACACACATATTATTTATATAAGTCACAAACAGAAACAACACATACCAGAGGATGTGTTTGTATTTGTCATTTCACTTGTTAAAGGACAGCTGCCTACAAGGACAGAAAGTAACCTGCAATTTTTTTTTTTTTTAATGATGCCTTCTCTGACAATTCGGAGACTTTAGACAGTTTAATGTTTATGGGTTTCTGGTGCTAAGTCATCAAAATCCTAAAATGTGACTAAAACAGCATTTGTATATTAACAGATTAAAAAATTTAACTAAACAAAAGTTCCAATTCACTAAAAGTCAAATTAGAACACAGTTGCTTTATATTTAAAGGTTGGTGTATTCATTTCTAAATTTAATGTACTACACTCAATGTAATGTCTGTTTTGGGATGTGTGGACTATTTCAGTAATCAATTACTGTAATAAACATGGGTTTGAATACAGTATACAAATTTGGTCTAATTGGGGAGGGAATGACTGAGCTAGCTGAGCAGTGCTGTGAGTTTTCATTGGATTAGCATGATGTCCTTCAAAAACATCAACCAATGTGATGTCACGGTCGACAGAATTTATTTAAAATATATATATTTGGGTCATGACAGGCCTGACAGGTCCATAAATGCGTGTCGGCCCAGCGGGCAAGCGAATCTTTGTGCCCCGTCGGGCCAGTTACACGTTGCGGGAAACACCTACTTACAAAGATATTTTTACTTTATTGCACTTAGTGCTTCAAAAAGCCACAACACTCCTTGTACAATGCATACCTCTTCCTCAGTAAACTGCTTGTGCTCTGGATGCAGGTGCTCTGGATGCAGGAAGGGGGGCTGGTTCAGACTAGCTCCACTTTTTCCACCTCTGACTTGACATCAAACCCTTTGTCATCAAGGAGTTGGTGGCCAGTTGCTGTAAAACAAAGAAAGTATTAATTCATATTTGACAATAAATAAAACAGTCTTGTGTATAGTTAAACTGTATGCTTATACACATTGATGACAGGATTGCTTTCTTTTTCTGTGACAGCATGTCACCGATGCTACCAGCAAAACTGTGCAAATAACTTACAGAAACAGAGAAATGGCAGAAATGTTTTCAAAGATGCAGTGCTGTTAGACCTCAAATAATGTTAATAAAACATGTTTGTCTTGTGGAAACTATACTGTATATTTTTTCAACGCAGAAAGAGTTCAAATGATTACAGGCTAACAGTGCAGTGGTCTGTTCAATTTTATAGAGCTGCATGTTTGACATTTTACTCACCTGTTATTTCTTCAGGGGGTTGAAGGAAGAATCTCCTTGCATGTCGCAGGTTGAAACTTCAACACAGCCAGTGGACTGAGGTACAGCCAGGTCTAGTAGAACTAGCTAGCTGCTAGCTTAGCAACTGTCCAGTAGCATTCTGCTACGGGAGGTTGTTCTCTGTTTTGTCTGTTTCCCATATCCAAGATGTAATGTTGGAACGTAATCCACGGAGCTTGGACCATTAATGGCCATGCCAGATAATAAATGCTTATTACACACGTTGCTGCTTTGTGTCGTGGTGAAGTCCTGCCGTTGAAGCGCTTGAAGCCACATCTTCCTTCTTTTAGTTGCTTTACTCGACTTTCCTAGAGGGACTTGGTAAAATGAACAAGTCTCACCTTCTTCTTTTACTCGTTTACGTTGCCTCGAACAATTATAAACACAATAAAAGTCATATTTCCCCAGCGCGACCGTTAGCAGTAATGAAAACTCTCCAGTACTGTGGCAGCGTTCGCCCCAGCTTCCGGTTGATTCTCGAAAAATGCGAGAGCGCATGCGCGATGACGTCAACTGGTAAAAGGTCTATTAGACATGCTCTCCAGTCTCATGCCACATGCGCAGGCCTGGAGGGCGTGTCTACCAAACGAATGGGTCATGACAACAATATGTCGTGGGCTCAAGCTGCAGTTCGCTAGGAGACCGCCCCCCTTAACAGGGGTACTACAATCAAACATTAACCTTGCATGCGCACACGTGCTGAGGGAGGAGATATTGACAATGCTGCAGAAGGGAGTAATAAGTTTGGTCCCGAAATGCAAACTATGCTCCGGCCACTACAGCAAATACTTCCTGGTGCCCAAATAGGATCAATCCCTGAGACCGATCCTGGATCTCAGGACTCTGAACAAGAGAATAAAAACTTTTAAGTTCAAGATGCTTACACTGCGGCAGGTTCTCCAGTCTGTGAGACCAGGAGACTACGCATGTACAGTGGATCTGAAAGATGCCTATTTCCATGTAGGCATGTGGAGGAAACACAGAAAATTCCTCCGTTTTGCTTTCGAGGGAAAAGCTTATGAATTCAAAGCTTTACCCTTTGGTTTAAAGACGGCTCCTCGTACATTTACTAAATGTCTGGATGCAGCCCTGACCCCCCTCAGGAATCAAGGTCTCAGGGTCATGAACTACCTGGATGACCTTCTGATTCTGGCTGGAAGCAGAATACAGGCCCAGTCACACTCCTACAGGGTAATCTCTCACCTGGAGTCGCTCGGTTTTGTCATAAACCTACAAAAGAGTAACCTAACTCCATCACGGGTTACCGTATTTCTGGGAGTACAGATCGACACAGTGTGGTACAGAGCATGGCTCTCAAAGGAACGAGTTTCCTCGATTCGCCATTGCCTGAAAAAATTTAAACTAGATCAGTAGGTTCCCATGAAAGTGTGCCAACGCCTTTTAGGCCTCTTGGCGGTAGCCATAACCTGTGTGCCACACGCATTCCTGAAAATGCGGGCCCTACAAGTATGGCTAAACCAACAGACACAACCCGCCCTGCTTGGTCGAGCAGGAAAGGCTAGAATAGATTCAGAGTGCCTGAGAGCCCTGGAACCTTGGAGAGACTTGTCTATCTTCATGGAAGGGGTCCTGCTGGGTAGGGTGTCATCTCGTGTGGTCATCACGACGGACGCCTCAAACACAGGATGGTCGCGATCTGCAGAAATCAGAACGCCTGTGGTCTTTGGAATAAACAGGAAGCGAGATTACATATCAACTTCCTGGAACTGTTGGCCGTATTCCTTTCAGTAAAATACTTCTTTGGCAAAGGTCTGATTGCAGGGCAACACGTCCTGGTGAAATCAGATAACAGGATCACAGTGTCCTTCATCAACAGAGAGGGAGGGACAAGGTCCCAGGTCCTCCTCGGACTGACGTAGAAGATGCTCACGTGGTGTGCTCCAAGAATCTTGTCACTCAGGACGACTCATGCTCCCGGTGAACTAAATTATGGAGCGGATGCCCTCTCAAGAGGGCCTCTCTTGGCGTCAGAATGGAGCCTGAATCCACGGGTTGTGGAGCAGGTCTGGTCACGATTTGGGAGAGCCTCAGTGGACTTGTTCGCTTGCAAAGCTAACTCGTAGTGTGACCTTTACTTCTCTTTGAAGGAAGCAGATGCACTGTTGGGAACGGACGCTCTGGCACATGACTGGCCAGCAGGGGTGCTGTACTATGCTTTTCCACCTCAAAGTCAAAGTCAAAGTCAACTTTATTGTCAGAACTGCAATATGTACAGGACATACACAGGATTGAAATTGCGTCCCTCTCCCTCTGATCGAGGTGACACTGGAACGCGTACGTCAGGGAGCCCTCTCCCTGATCCTGATAGCCCCCAGGTGGCCGCAGCAACCGTGGTTCCCGGATTTGATCTCAATGTTATCAGGGATACCATGGCAATTGCCTCCTCACAGGGAACTGCTGACTCAGGCATGTGGGTTGCTTCTACACCCACGTCCAGAACTGTGGCGGCTCTCAGCCTGGCCTTTGAGGGGAACTGGCTGAGGGCCTAAGGCTTTGATTGCTTTATCCAAAACAAACAGCAACAACATACACAAGGGTGTCCCTTGGTGTTTATGTTCGCTTAGGAGAAGTTCAATGGGGGGGTTCCTCTCTCCTTTAACAGGTCTCTGACTTCAGGATGGGCTACACTTGTCAGTCGTGCCCTTTGTAACATAAAGGATGAGTAATCACATTAGTAGAGCATGCTTATGCTGCCTCTAGTTGGCGTTTCATCTGTGGGGTATTTCTTCTTCCCGGACTGTGCTCTCTGCATACCTTGAAGAGAGCAGCTGGGGGATGCCTGCCGTATCAAGGCGGATATTTCCACATGCATTTTGCCGAGCATTTCAAGGGCGTGAAGGAATTACATTCCCATAGTGATATGTTGCACCGAGTGACAAGACTGATAAGGGAACTGAAAGTTATGCACCATAACTCATGTTCCCTGAAGGAAGGGAACAAGGTGCAACATACCTGGCCCTTTTCAATTCTGAAAGCTCAGTGAAGTGCATTCTGAAGATCGATGGATTAGCGTCAGCGGCTTAAGTACCCAGAGGGCTGGGGCTCTGGCGTGACACTGCCGTCCCTGCCGTGAAGGCGTGATTGTATTCCTTCAGGTAAACTGCGCGGGCGCAATTTCCCATAGTGATATGTTGCACCTTGTTCCCTTCCTTCAGGGAACATGTGTTATGGTGCATAACTTTCAGTTATAATCCCTCACAGCTTTAAGGCCTAGTTATACTCGCGCTTTGGTCCGGAAGCTGGAGCGCACGCACTGAGCCGTGCGGCTGCATGCACTTAGAGTTTCGCCGCTTTGTTTATAGTTGACGCACGGCGGCGCATGGCAAAGTGCTGTTTTTTGAGCCCAGTCCACGGCGTCAACGGCAAAAGTCAACGGCGCGGCACGCGCACTAGGCTTGCAGAGTTTCAAAAATTCGGAGGTGCGCCACACTCACCAAGATGACGCGTGGGACCAACAGGCAGGGGGCGGGGACTGCGATATCGTGTCACTTTTGGCGCGCGCCCCTCGCGCGTTGCGCGACACGTCGAGTATAAATCTAGTTTTATGCGTTAAAACATACTCATCTGCTAAAACAGCAGCTCTAGCAGCTGTTTTTACTTTATGTCCATTAATATATGTGGCCACCCGATTTGGAATGATGTTCTTCAACTGTTCCAACACTATCAACTCACAAAGGGATTTCAAATCATCCACACCCTCCGCTGATAACAAGCGATAGAACTGTGTGTTTAACTCTCTGACAAGATCTGTATTTGTCTGTTTTTCTGCCTTCCTGTAGTTCCTAAATTGTTGTCTGTAATATTCAGGAACCCGTTCATAAGCTATCAAAACAGCTTCTTTAACAGATTTGTACACCTTTCTTTCAGCTGAAGGTAATGAAACATAAGCTTCTTGGGCCTTAACCACCAGCACACTTTGCAGTAGAAGGGAGAAATCTGGATAACTCCAGTCATTAGCCGTGTTTCCATCAAGGTTTCTAGCTGCGCAATTTGAAATAGCGCAGCAGAAAAGCTTAATGGAAACGGCAAATTGCGAGGTTACTTCCTGAATTACGCTAAAAAGTTTATACGCTCGCTTGAGGTGGTTTTTGGGATTTGAGTTGCGCTAAACGACAGATGGAAACACATTTTCCGACTCGTGCTGCCGTAGCGAACATTCACGTCACGTGACTGATCAGCTGTTTCCGCTCCGGACAACATGTAACATCGCTAAAACTAGTTGGCATGACAGAATAAATACAACTCGCCCGATAGCAACACGTACCTGAAATATTCTCTCCATTTTGACGAGATGTGTGGCCGGGTTCTGTTTTCAACCGCTACTTCCTGTTTACTGTAGACATGCGCAGTGCTGACGTCTGACGTAATGACGCTGACGTCTGACGTAATGACGCTGTACGCGGCTTGGAAGAAGCGCTTCAAGCCAGTAGATGGAAACACTTCTGATCTGCATTAATTTGTATTTACATATTTGCGAGGTAGCTCAAAATACGAAATGAAAATGGATGGAAACACAGCTATTGTCCTCTGCCATGTCCTCAAACAAAGAAAAAAAAAACACATCAGGATCTTGTTCATTAAATTTAGGTAACAGTATCAACATGTTAACCAAGTTATGTCCAGAAGACCCATCACCAACTTGAGACAGATTAAGAGTTCCACCACCTGCCCTCAGACCTCAACTTCAGATGTTCAGCTTCCAAAGATAATTTCTTAAGCTCCAATTCATGTGCCAACATATTTTCTTCATGTGCTAACCTCCTTTCTTCCTGTTCTTGTTCACCTCCTAACCTCTTTTCTTCATGTTCACGTGCTAACCTCTTTTCTTCCAGTTCATGTGCCAACCTCCTTTCTTCCCGTTCATGTGCCAGCCGCAACTTTTCCAACTCAAACTTCATTTCAAACTCAGTTCTTTTAAATTGAAACTTTAAATGAGAATCTTGAGTTACTGTTGGATCCAAAGATTCCTCATCCGACTTAGAGGCACCAGTTAACGAATCTGCAACAACGGAAGTCATGTCTGTTATATCGGCATCTGAAAGAGAAACAGTAAAGACATTCAATTTTACAAGATTGTCTTTTTAAAAAACTCTTTAGCCGTGTAACCTCAATCCTTTTGCAGCTTCAAAATCAATTTTAAAGTGTTCAGCTCCTTGATGAATCTGCTCCTTGGTGAGCTTTTCCAAAAGTTCTAAAGTTTGGGAAGCCAAAAAAGAACTCACAATATCCATTTTTAACAAACCAAATTCCAAAAGTCAGCAAATACCAAATTATTTACCCAACAACTATAATGAAATGCATGACTGGTGCAAACAAATGTCAAATCTCTATTTTCCTACAGCTAACTAAGTGAAACACACACAAAAAAAAAAAACCTAACTAACCTTAGCCTAGTCTTCAGGCCTTCCTCCAAGAGCCAAGGCAGCCAAGGCAGTTGAAGCACCAAAATGCCACTGGCAGCAAATCCCTCCAGGCCGAAACCTCTGGGGCAGCAACCGCGGCGGTGCCCTCAGCCCAGAATCCAGCCCAAAAATAACAAACAAAAACAACAAACAGGGTCGACTAAAAATGGAGTTGCCAAAACAACAAACACCAGACAGCACTCACTTATTTCAACCAACAAGACTTCTCTCGCTCCCCCTTCAAAAAATGCACACAAAATCCTCATGGACCTCCAATCATATAATAATAATAATAATAATAATTGTCTAATCTTGTCATCTGCGTATGTTTCCCATACACAGACGAAATTCGTCTCTGCATTTAACCCAACCACCTACCAGGCGGTGCAGTGAGCAGCCATAGAAGGCGCTCGGGGAGCTGGAGAAATAGGTGTGCACTCATAGACACCCCAAGATGTGTAGTGGCCGGGACGCGAACCCGCGTCCTTCGGGTCCCAAGTCAAACGCCCTAACCACTACACCATCATATACATAAGGAACATGAATAATGTCCACCATATTAGAAGGTTTCAAACACCTTAAAGCTGGGGTATGCGATTTCTTGAACACTCTGGGACTTAGAAATATTTTCAGCACAGAAAAGCATTCTGCTACCTCCCCCTCAGAGCTATGTATGGCTCAGAGGGGGAGCCGCAGTCCGTGCTTCTGCTGAATTTTAGTTCTGCTCTGCCCCCTGCTGTGTGTCTGCTCGGAGCGCTTCAATCATCTGTGATTATATGTTATAAAAACCTTTTAAAAATATAATAAAACCATAGAGCACTTGTCCAACAACACAAAACCCAGCAGAAATCATCAGAGCTTCACGAAGCAACGTTGGACATGATTCAATTCGCTCGTGACTTCCTCTTTCTGTCAGTGCAGGTTTGGAATGCTCCGCCTCCACTACATGTCCTGTCTGCGCTGCAAAGTTCTGTGATTATATGTTAATAAAACCTTTTAAAAATATTATAAAACCATGGAGCACTTGTCCAACAACACAAAAACCAGCAGAAATCAGCAGAGGTTCACGAAGCAACGTTGGACATGATTTAATTCGCTCGTGATTTCCTCATGTCTGTCAGCGCAGGTTTGGAATGTCTGGAATGCTCCGCCCCCACTGTCCTGTCTCTGCGCTGCGAAGTTCTGTGTTTATATGATAATATAACTGTTTAAAAAATATAATAAAACCATGAATCACTCGTCCAACAACACAAAAAGACCCTGTAATCAGCAGAGCATCACCAGCCAATTTGGACATGATTTAATTCGCTCGTGAGTCGTGACAAATCCATTTCCTCATTCCTGTGAGTGGAGGATGAAGCGATCACTTGACTTTTGGCAAAAAAACTAAATAAAAGTCCAGCTCTGGGATGAAGAAGGGATATTTAATACATTTGTGTCACATAAAAAACAGTCCTGCATCGCTTTGCAATCCTTTGAATGAGAACGAGCCGCGGCGCTGAGGCTGTGACAGGCGGGGGCGTGGGTTGGGGCGTGACAAACAACTCTGTTTTTATTGGCTGGTCAGTGTCCGGGTCACTCTGTGTTTTCAGTGTTTTTATAAATGCTGATAGAGAAGCAAGGGGACTATAGTTTTTTTCAGAGATTACTTTGTCTAACATCAGTCTGTCAGTAGATCGTGACAGAGTGAAGAAATATGTTAAAAATATATTGTTTGAAAAGTTACAGACTACATTACAATGTTACATACCCCACCTTTAAAGCTGGGGTATGCGATTTCTTGAACACTCTGGGAGATAAATATTTTCAGCGCAGAAAAGCATTCTGCTACCTCCCCCTCAGAGCTATATATGGCTCAGAGGGGGAGCCACAGTCCGTGCTTCTGCTGAATTTTAGTTCTGCTCTGCCCCCTGCTGTGTGTCTGCTCGGAGCGCTTCAATCATCTGTGATTATATGTTATAAAAACCTTTTAAAAATATTATAAAACCATGGAGCACTTGTCCAACAACACAAAACCCAGCAGAAATCAGCAGAGGTTCACGAAGCAATGTTGGACATGATTTAATTCGCTCGTGATTTCCTCTTTCTGTCAGCGCAGGTTTGGAATGTCTGGAATGCTCCGCCCCCACTCCATGTCCTGTCTCTGCTCTGCGAAGTTCTGTGTTTATATGATAATATAACTGTTTAAAAAATATAATAAAACCATGAATCACTCGTCCAACAACACAAAAAGACCCTGTAATCAGCAGAGCATCACCAGCCAATTTGGACATGATTTAAAGCTCCCCTGACATCATCTTTTAACTTTCCATAAAATGGCACAACATATATATATATATTAAGATTGACCTCTGATCGTTTTTGCTAAAACAATGTGAAATGAATGAAAATTCCTCTCAAAAACAGTTTAAAATTAGCACCTTTTTTTTCACACGATAAATACGGGGTTTCCCGTCGCGCGATTATGACGTCACTTCCAGACTCGCGTCTACTGCGCACCTTGTTTACAATGTCAAGATACAAACGCGATCCGTCCAATTTAGCCATTTAAAACTTTATATTTGAGCGGTTTGTCTTCAGAGAAGCCAAAGTTATTTCCAGTAAACAGCAGGTTATAATTTTTTTTCAGCTCCTGCTGGTTTTTGGAGACTTTTCACTTCAGGAAGTGCAGCTCTGTGAGGACTTACACAGCAGCTGATAGTTGAGAGTCAGAAGGAATTCTACATGTAAATAGTTTTCACAGCACTGAAATGGTAATATATTAGTTAATGTTTCTAATAATTATTCAACATTAATTTATAGTTTAAAAAATTAGTCCCTTTTAAAATATCTGTTAAATATATTATTCTTTTATTTTATTTTGTTTGTGTTTTCAGGTTTCCAGGTCTCCAGTCCATCACCTGAGGCTCTTCCTGTTGAACCACTAGTAACCCAGACTTTCACATCACAGCAGGTAAGATTGCATCAACAAAAAGAATAGTACTCAACAATATTCTTTGATGTAAATCTGTTGATTTTCTGTGGTTCTGATGAGGGAAGTGACAAAGTGGATGCAGCATTCAGCCCATAATGGACCCAGATGTCCCCTGCGTCCAGACCTACAACACCTGGACATCCAGGAGCGTGGACGAGGAGGTGGTGGAGTCTGAAGACATTAGTTTGACCCATTGTCTTAATATACAGTATACTGCATATGATATATACTGTGTGTGTCTGTGTGTTTTATCATCAATCCACAGAAATGTCTTCACCTGAAGAGTGGACCCAGGTGGAGGAGAACAAACCTTGATATTGTTAAAGAACAGATGGAGACATCTTCAGGATCTGTAGAACATCAGGACTGATGCTGCAGAAAGCTACGTTTGTGCATCAAGACATCAAAATATGCAGAAATACTACAACTGGCCAGAGCATTGAGATGAAAATGAATCAATGAATTTAATATTTTTTCTGACTGTTCAAATGAACATATTGTTTGAAAAAAAAGGATAACAATGAACCAAGTGTTTCTGTAGTTATGTGTAAATAAAGTTACAGTAGTACACTATATTATCTGTTAGTGTTGAGTTATTCTTTGTGAGAATATTTGTGTATCTGTTTTAATTTCATTCGTTCATCTACAACTCACAGCTCATACTTTAGTAAAAACAAAATTGGTGAATGTTGAAAAAAACATTTTATTAAAATAAAACCATCCCATATTATCAAATAAATGAAAACCTCTGGGGAAACATTAATATGAACAGATTATCAAAAAAAATTGAGTTTAAAAAATATCAGCAAGTGGTGTTTGACTTCATCAGCTCTGTAAAAATGACTCCAACACCTCCTCGTCCACCCTCCTGTCCAGGTGTTGTAGGTCTGGACGCAGGGGACATCTGTCTAGTTTCTCCTCATCTTGCTGCTTGTACACTTCTTCAGACTCCACCACCTCCTCGTGCACGCTCCTGGATGTCCAGGTGTTGTAGGTCTGGACGCAGGGGACATCTGTCTAGTTTCTCCTCATCTTGCTGCTTGTACACTTCTTCAGACTCCACCACCTCCTCGTGCACGCTCCTGGATGTCCAGGTGTTGTAGGTCTGGACGCAGGGGACATCTGTCTAGTTTCTCCTCATCCTGCTGCTTGTACACTTCTTCAGACTCCACCACCTCCTCGTCCACGCTCCTGGATGTCCAGGTGTTGTAGGTCTGGACGCAGGGGACATCTGGGTCCATTATGGGCTGAATGCTGCATCCACTTTGTCACTTCCCTCATCAGAACCACAGAAAATCAACAGATTTACATCAAAGAATATTGTTGAGTACTATTCTTTTTGTTGATGCAATCTTACCTGCTGTGATGTGAAAGTCTGGGTTGTACTAGTGGTTCAACAGGAAGAGCCTCAGGTGATGGACTGGAGACCTGGAAACCTGAAAACACAAACAAAATAAAATAAAAGAATAATATATTTAACAGATATTTTAAAAGGGACTAATTTTTTAAACTATAAATTAATGTTGAATAATTATTAGAAACATTAACTAATATATTACCATTTCAGTGCTGTGAAAACTATTTACATGTAGAATTCCTTCTGACTCTCATATCAGCTGCTGTGTAAGACCTCACAGAGCTGCTCACTTCCTGAAGTGAAAAGTCTCCAAAAACCAGCAGGAGCTGAAAAAAAATTATAACCTGCTGTTTACTGGAAATAACTTTGGCTTCTCTGAAGTCAAACCGCTAAAATATAAAGTTTTAAATGGCTAAATTGGACGGGTCGCGTTATCTTGTCCATTGTAAACAAGGTGCGCATTTGACGCGAGTCTGGAAGTGACGTCATAATCGCGCGACGGGGAAACCCCGTATTTATCGTGTGAAAAAAAAGGCGCTAATTTTAAACTGTTTTTGAGAGGAATTTTCATTCATTTCACATTGTTTTAGCAAAAACGATCAGAGGTCAATCTTAATATATATATATATGTTGTGCCATTTTATGGAAAGTTAAAAGAGGATGTCAGGGGAGCTTTAATTCGCTCGTGAGTCGTGACAAATCCATTTCCTCATTCCTGTGAGTGGAGGATGAAGCGATCACTTGACTTTTGGAAAAAAAACTAAATAAAAGTCCAGCTCTGGGATGAAGAAGGGATATTTAATACATTTGTGTCACATAAAAAACAGTCCTGCATCGCTTTGCAATCCTTTGAATGAGAACGAGCCGCGGCGCTGAGGCTGTGACAGGTGGGGGCGTGGGTTGGGGCGTGACAAACAACTCTGTTTTTATTGGCTGGTCAGTGTCCGGGTCACTCTGTGTTTTCAGTGTTTTTATAAATGCTGATAGAGAAGCAAGGGGACTATAGTTTTTTTCAGAGATTACTTTGTCTAACATCAGTCTGTCAGTAGATAGTGACAGAGTGAAGAAATATGTTAAAAATATATTGTTTGAAAAGTTACAGACTACATTACAATGTTACATACCCCACCTTTAAGCTAGCTCAAAACCTACAAATAACCTGTTACACAGGAACACCCAAAACAGGAGCATGTAACTGCTACCTGAACCCAACAATGAAGCCAATCAAGTATGATTAAAGCTACCACAATGCTTAGCTTAGGACGAGCCCCCACATTTGTACGTCCACCAGGCTCATTTGGTTGGGTAACATTAAAGGAGACCACACAAGGATTTTCTGATTAAATAAAAATGGCATTTATTAAATTATATTAGAGCAAAGAAACCTAGTAAAAGGAATGCCTGCTAAATAAATGACTACCTAAAATGAGAAACCAAAAAAGATTACTGCAGGCAAAACTCACCAACACCAACCATAAGGTACAAACCAATCCAAATGGTGTTTTGAGGTGGGAGAAGGGAAAAGCCTCTTCCCTGCTGCATGCATGATAACTTAAATAATAGGAGTGCACCAATCAGGGCAACACAAAACACCTGCAGAAGGCCTGTCTCCAGAACCATACCAGAAAAAGAGGCAAAAACCACTGCAGCCGTAACACTATTTTATGTGCTGATGTGTTTTTACATATCTCTAACTAGCTTTACTTTTCTATATTTTTATCATTATTCTTATAAAATTATAAACTTCGCTGACCATCATACCTTTATAAACAGCTACTCGTTATCAGTCAATCCACCTCTGGGAGTTTGATATCTTTTCAGAATTCAAGATTTTGTGAGGTGAGTGACAGGTAACAAGCATTACCTTGTAGCAGTAAGCTGAGCATGGGGTAAACTAGCTGATAATATTAAAGCCCACATATTTGTATGTAATACACTCTGGACAGGAAGTTAAAGAGGATGAAATTCAAGCACATCATGATATATGAACATATGTGTTACTGCATTTAGTCACTGACACTTACCCCTGTCTGCGGATAGGATGACCTTGCAGTCTATATATGTACAGTAATAGGATGTTAAACTGGTAAGAGATCATTTAGGGATCAGGAGTGAAGGCTATCGGTGAAATGAAATAGGAGTTCAGGGAGACGAAAGACAGAATTGGCACATAAAAAAGAATGAAAGGGTGGACAGAACAGCATGAGACGGTAGGGTGGGGGAGAGAGGAAATGAGGCAAAAGAGGGAGGTGAGTTGAGAGTCAGAGAGAGGTAGATAGTAGGAGAATGTTTCTTGGTCGGCCGAGGCTGCGAAATGCTGCAGTGATGAAACACAGACGGGCTGGTCCGAACACAGCTGCTTACTCAGATAAACCCTGTCTCTTTTACTCTTTTTTCCATCCTCCCATCTTTTCTTCACTCACTAACCTCCTTGATTAACCTTCATCCCACCCCACACTTCAACCTTCACCATCCCCTCCCTCTTTTTACCTCTGCCTTTCTCTTTGCACCAGCTGGTGAGTGAGCAGATTTCTGAACGCGTCTGAGAGGAGGAGGACAAGTGGGCTGGGCCTCTCTCTACCTCTTGCTTTCATCTGGCCTTTCTCCTTTGCCTTGCCCAGACTGGTTGGTCTCATCTTCGTTTGTTCCCTTGCACTTTTTTGTCTTCATTTTTAATTGATATGCAAATGTTGCAAACTGTTTTGACTTTTT
>JBBPBX010004178.1:15000-42460 GCA_038048925.1 Garcialebias charrua | reverse complement strand
TGCTTTTTCTCCTTGTGTGTTTTGTCACCCCAGTCTTGTCGTTTGCATTTTTTTTTTTCTGTCCATCTGTTGGTGGGGAACGGCAATCATGAAAAGGTGAGTCATGTCTAAAATTATGGGCAGGTCTGCAGAACACAATGATTCACAGAAACAAACTTATAATAGAAGTTAGAGTTGTCGAGTCTCATTGCTAATGTGTGAAGAAAACTGCGCAGAACATGCAACTGAAATTGTTCTTATAGGAGTCCTAAATAATGGTACAGTTTCAACAGTGTTGCACCTTAAACATGCCTATTTACTTTGACAAAATTATCTAATTGTGTGTACAGTAATTAATTTAACTAGAACTAGAAGTAGAATTTAACTAGAACTAGAAATGTACCCCCCCCCCCCAATTTTCTGCATTACCTTTTACCACACACTTCAAATGTTACTCAAAAATAACCAGTATTTACAAAAGCATCATTTGTTTCAATTCTTCTTCTCCTTTTTCAATGTTAAACTTATCTAAGATGTTTATTTAATCTTGTTGCATTGTTGAACATTGATTTTATTTTATTTTTTTCATGCTCTCTGCATCAAACTTATTTTTGTGCTCTGACCTATTTTTCCAACTGCACCTGTGTTGTTATTTCATGCTGGAGAACTTATATAGATGGAATAGAATGTTTTTATACATATTTTTAGTAGCCTAAATACTGTAGTCTACAAAAGGAATGCAACCAGCTCTGGCAAGACAGAGTGCATGTGTGTGTGAATGGGAAGGAGGCAGGTGGAACAGTGAGGCTACAAGGAAAAGAGGTCACAAAGGTGCAGGATTTCAAGTACTTAGGGCCGACTGTCCAAACAAAACAAATAGGTGTTGTGGTAAATGGGTGGAGAAAAAAGTCCAGGCTGAATGGAGTGGATGGAGAAATTTTCAGGAGTAATGTGTAACAAAAGGGTGGTAGCAAAGGTCATACGGAAACTTTGCAAGAGTAGTGAGGTGTGTACGGTATGTTGTATAGTTTGGAGACAGAGGCACTGACAAAAAGACAGGAGCAAAAAATGGAAGTGGCAGAGATGGAGCTTTTAAGGTTCTATTTGGGAGTGACAAGAATGAATAAAATTAGGAATGAGAGTGTCACAGCAACAGAACATATTGAATGACTGGAAGATAAAGTTAAAGAGGCTAGACTGAGATGGTTTGGACATAACAATATCCCCTTTCAACAATTTTATTGTTAAGCATTTTGGTAACAGTTTAGGTTTTTAAAAGTGCTTTATAAATAATAAAAAAAAAACTTTAAAATTAAAATAAACTTTTGTGGCCAAGATGGCTATGCTCTCAGGAGCAGCAGCTTTGCTGGCTCCTGGTGCGATCCCAGTTTTTAGGAGTTTTGAAATTGACTCCAAGCCTGACTCCGCATTCATTCATTCAACCTTTATTTAGGCAGGTTAATCCCATTGAGCCTCGAGGAATCATTTACAAGAGAGACCTGTCTACAAACAAAGAATGATGTCAACAGCAACAGTAGATTTTCCTTGGTGCTGTTGTCATTCTTTGTTTGTAGCCATGTGAATTATAGCTGAACCAAACAGATGAGAATAAGAGAGGATTTACCACGGAATACAGCAGCGATCAGCAGTGACCTCCAATCTATGGTAGGCAGCATGCAGATCTTAGTTATCTGCCTGGAAGATTCAGCAGAAGCGCTCCAACGGGAAAAGGAGGTACTGGTCCCGGCTGAAGAATAGAGGTTGTCGGGCAGGGATGCTAGTAAGACTTATGCCCCTTTTCCACTTGCTGGTGCGGGTCGGTTATTGCGTAATATATGCATGCCAGATGCGTGCTGGACGCCATTTCCACCAGACTTACGAGCCGCTCCGCACCAGAATTCTGGACGCATTTCTTGGCCGGGTCCAAGCGTGCGATAACCGAGTCGGGGGAGGAGTCTGTGTGGACTGGAGCTGGAGGAAATCACTGCCACTGAAGCGAGCAGCGAACACGGAAGGACTTCACATGATTAACATGGTAAAAACAATGGCCCTCATTCACGAAAATGTTCGTATTTATCCTAAATTTCTCCTACTTTTGTTCGTACGAAGCGTTCGTACGAACATGCCACGTCAGATTCAACAAACTCTTCTATCCTCAAGAAAAGTGTGTAAATGGCTGCGTAAATTTAATGAATCCCACCTGTTCTATCAACCTGCGCGTGCTCGCGGAGAGGTCATTTACATAATTCCCACCCCTCAAAACACCATATAAGGCCACGTTTCCTGCCTTTTGACAGCAGGAAGTGTCCATTCATTCAAACTCAAGAAGTAAAAGGAGGAACTTCACGCGTTCGGAGATCTGCTCTCAGTCGCGCTGTGGCGCACCGCCACCCCGCCACCCCCCGCAGGTGTCGGATGGTCAAATATTTTTAATGTTAGTGTAAACAACTGTGTTACATTATAGTTTCACTTATTCAGAAGAGCTGTGGCGCACCGCTACCCCCCCCCCCCCCGCAAGTGTCGGATGGTCAAATATTTTTAATTTTAGTGTAAACAACTGTGTTATAGTTTCACTTATTCAGAAGAGCTGTGGCGCACCGCTACCCCCCACCCCCCCGCAAGTGTCGGATGTGTTTTTGAACAGAAGCATTTTAAAATGTCTCGAAACTACAGTTAACTTCATATTAATATTGTAGTGCATATGTTTTGTCTCCCGTGGGTCGTACAGTATCAGAAATCAAGAATAAATGGTTTGATCTGAAAATGGCTTCAAACAAACGTCTCGCCGCAGCACGGACAGGAGGTGGTCAAGGAATAGTCTGCGAGATGGATGGACAATAAATGCCACGCTGCAAGACGCGTGCCAACATGTTTTGCAGCACAAATGAGTCATGCGCGCTCCTCCTGGTCAGCGCGCAACCACATTCTGCAGGTTATATTTCGAATCAGATATAATAATCTATTGCTCCGATGGTGTTTGGCAGTCCAGCAATAGCATGAAAATCAGTCTTAATTCGTACTTGTTCTGCGGCGGTGTATGGGAATTTTATGTACCTGGGTGTTAATATGAGGAGGGCTTTGATGACCAAGGGGAGCGCACGACTCACTGAAGCCTGCGCGACACACCAGACAAATTAAACTTAAAATTATAATTCTAATTCAAACAGAATAACCTATTGTCAAGAATAATTATGGTGCGTGATTTTTTTAAACCCAAAATATTTTCTAAATAACGAAATATGAAGTTATTCGTGGAGAAGATCCGTCTGGATGACAGCAGACTGACGCTCCTAAAATATACGACAGGTCCGGACCACTCGTAAATTTTGTTCGTATCTGAAAAAAATCGTAGGATACGAAAACATTGTTGAATGCCGCAAATGATCCTAAATCACTCGTACGCACAGTTTAAGAACAAATCTGTGCGTACGAACGGTTCGTGAATGAGGGCCACAATCATTTGTTTTTAAAATTATAGCAGAAATGTGTTTTAAGCTGAACTTCTTAATAAATTCATGTAGTGCTCAAAACTGCAGGATTTTAACAAGTAGGTTCGCCACGAGCACGCCATAAGCACGCGCGTGGGCGGATTTATTTCTTTATAATGTAGCTAAAGGATGTAAAAATATATTTCATAGCTGACTTTATAGCACCAGGGTTCCTGAGCCTAACCGTTCCTTAATAAATTCACGTAGTGGTCAAATCTGCTTCTTACTTTCCTATTAAACATTTTTTTATTAAACATCTTTGGTGTTATTGAACAATAATTTCCTATAAACATATTTTACAATGTTAAGTGTATAGTGTTTGCTTAAAAACATAATGGAAGTTAAGAATATTTTCCACTTGCATTTGACCTTTAAAGAATCGTAAGAAAAAGATTATTAGATTATTAGATTTGAACAGCCATTCATCCATCCATCTATCCATCCATCCTGATGTCGGGTCGTGGGTGCAGCAGCGTTTCCCGGGATGCAGACGTCAACATCAACCCGATGGAGCTGTTCTGCCCATAAGGAGTTTCCTGATCAACAAACATTGAATTATTAATACTTTGTTTTTACGTTTAAAGAAACAAGCTTTTCATGTGTAAGGGACCGTTTAAACCAAATTATCCATTTGCATTTGACTTTGAATTATCCCTAACAAAATATTACGTTTAAATTTAATGAAATGCTAAATTTTAATGTTACAGGGCAAATTAAAACCTAATTAATTCCAAATCTGTAGCTTACTGTAAAAGTAGTTTCACTGATTACAGAAGAGTGTGATGTGTTTAGCAATTTTAACAGGAACCTTGTTCATATCTGAAAATAATACAAGTGAGGATATTTCTAAACATCTTTATTATAAAGAAACATAAAATGGAAAACACATGGGTTTAAAACAAGCTGAAAAGGCAAGAAAGTAAGATTATGACTTAAGTTTAAAAGTTAATGCTCAGAGTGAACTCCATTATAGCAAGTAAATATCTCAAGGGACATTACCGCCAACAGGTGGTGAGAAGAAGTCCTGCAGTGTGTTCTTCTTCTAACGTATAGTGGTGTATTGTAAATAGCTTAAGGGAACAATACCGCCACCACGTGGTAGGACGAGTATGATTCTAGACACCACCCACAGAAGGGGTCCATAAGTTTAATGGAAACACAACTAATGTGAGCCTATCCGAACTGAACCAAACTGATCCGATCTGCACCGAGCTAGTAGAAAATGGGCATTAGGGGTCGTTTACATGGTGCATATTTTGAGTGAAACCGCTCCTTTCTCTCTGCGTTTTTGCTGATTGTTTACACAACACCAGTGGCCCCCTCTTTGAATCCAAAGGTTTCTGAACCCACCCTTCAGAGTGGAGTTTTTTTGCTGACCCCCGTTGATAACATAAACATCTCCCGCTGAGCTTTTGTTTGAGCCACAAGCGCGCGCCCACGCACGCGCGGACAGCCGGCCTTTCTAACAACAATTGCGGTGGACTGGACACGCACTGCTTTTTGAACTACAGCTGATGGAATATATTTTGATTCTCATATTTAATTAATCTACACCTGAATTACCTGCATCTGTGTTGGAAGAGACACAGTCTGATCCAGTTCTAATATCACTGTTAATTGAATGAGGCAGGCGGATATTACACACGTCAAGCTGCACTATAACATACTATCTGCTAAATAATAACGGTTTAACATAAATAAACAATATTTATGTTAGCGTGGGAGATATATAGGCTAAAGTTATCTGAGCTAAATGAAGCTATCTGGACTTGTTACATCATTTAAATGACGCCTAACATGTTGCGTGTTATTAAAGTTGAAAATGAAGACACCAGTTTTTTTGAAAGTTTTTTTATTATCCACCACAAACTATATGTCACACAAACACTGAGAATTAAACTGAACACTTTTAAAAACACGTTAACCAAACTGTTATGAACTGGACTCTGCTATGTTTTCATCCTGGTGGATAGTCCCATCAGAACCAGTCCGCTTGGTAAAAGGACAGCTCCTCGACCTCGCAGGAAAAAAATAAAAATAAAAACTCAGTTGGTTGTTGTGTGATTGAAGTAAACACAAGCAAACATTATTAAGAACATTGTTTACCTGCTGTAAATCAGCTGATTTACACGGACTAAAGTCAGACATCGTCACTCGGTTCTGGTCCGCTCAGCAACTGGTGTGGAGCTTTTTAGATGAAGCAGGTCCCACTTGGCGTCAAATCTGTCGACTCTTATCCAAATTCCAGCTTTAACTTGTTGTTAACTTGTTGACAACAACTTGTTGTTAGCTGATTTTCTAGCCCTAGAGGAAAACAGACGAAGCAGCATGCATGCGCATTAGTGAAGGTTCAAAAATTCACAGCGCCATCTAATGGTCCGGCATGGTAACTACAGTGGATTCATGAGGGCGGGGGGAGTCGTACACACAGAATTTGCCCGTGTCAACGCAAATCTTTTTCCTCTAATTAACATATCCAAAACCTGAAAGTTATGCACCATAACTCATGTTCCCTGAAAGAAGGGAACGAGGTGCAACATATGGTATGGGAATTGCACCCCGCGCGATTACCTGAAGGAATACATTCACACCTTTACGGCAAGGGCGTCAGCGTTGCGTCAGAGGCCCCGCCCTCTGGGTATTTAAGCCGCTGATGCCCATCCATCTTTCTCCAAAATTGCACTTCACCGAGCTTTCAGCATTGAAAAGGGCCAGATATGTTGCACCTCGTTCCCTTCCTTCAGGGAACATGAGTTATGGTGCATAACTTTCAGTTCCCTTTCAGTCAAGTTCTCTCGGTGCAACATACTTGCTATGGGAACGTAATTCATTCACGCCCTTGAAATGCTCAGTAAAATGCATGCTAGTGTGAACGTCTGCCCTTGACCAGCAGGCATCTCAAGGCTACTTTCTACTGTGTGTTAGAAAGAACAGCCTGAGTGACATCACACGCAGTAACATCCAAACTGTAATGCTTTGCAAAAGTGTTTATTGAGCTCCAGTTTGCCAGCACAAATGTCTGCAACTGGTACACCCTTGAACAGTGACCACGAAGTGGCCAAGCCCCGAGTAGAGTGAGCGTGCACTCCAGAGGGCACCTGTTGACCTTTGCTACTGTACGTCCTTTTAATGGCCTCAGTCACCCAATGTGAGAGGCGTTGTTTTGATAGGGCCTTTCCGGTAGCAGGTGCTGCAAAGTACACGAACAGTTGATTTGTTTTTCTCCGTTCGGCTGTTCTTTACATGTAAGTGCGTAACGCTCTCACGGGGCAGATGGCCTTCAGCCTTCCCTGTTCCTGAGTGAGGACAGGAGCAGGTTGTAAGGAGAAGAGATCAAAGTCCAGACTCCTATGGTTTAAAGTCAAGACCTTGGGGATGTATGCAAGATTATGCCTTAGGGTGACCTTTGACCTGTCAGGGGCAAATCTGATACACATTGGATGTACAAACAATGCATGGAGGTTACCCACGCGTTTCGCTGAACAAAGGGCCAAGAGTAGAGTGGTTTTATAAGATAATAAATATATATTAACCTCGCTCAGTGGCTCGAATGGAGGATCACAGAGAGCCCCCAAGACCAGGCTAAGATCCCAACCAGGGGTCAGGATCCTGCTGGGTGGTTTCATTCTTAGCATATCCTTCATAAATCTCATTATGATTGGATACGCACCAACTGTCCTGTGTCCCCAGCCTTCGTGACAGGCTGAAATTGCTGATAGGAAAACTTTAATCGTTGAGAAAGAACAACCTTTTTCCAGTAAGTCCTGAAGGAAAGTCAGGAGCTGAGTCAGGTCGCATGAGTAAGAAATAATATTTCTTTCTGTGCACCAAGCTTCAAAAATACGCTATTTCTGTGCGTAGAGAGACTGTGTTGACACGGCACGGGCATTTTGGATGGTTTTTACCACATTTTCCGGCAGGCCTGATTCCATCAGCTTGTTCTTTTCTGCTAACAAGCTGAAATTTTTAACAGCTCCCAGCCTAAGCGGCGAGACTGCTCCTTCTGGTGACATAGTTTGACCCTGAAGAAGAGCAGTTGGTGTATCCAGTTCCCTTCCAAGGGCCCTGGATACTGTGATCCCCTGGGGGTCAACCAAGTCAGGGAGAAGGCCCTTTTGCCGATGTGTTGCCATACTGCTCTGATCTAGAGTGATCGAGGGCAGATGCAACCTGTCGTCCTTATTAGACAGAAGTGGAACAGAATGTCTGTTTTTCTCTCCTTTTTTGGGGTCATGGGACTGAGAAACTGTGAGTTTTGTGAACAAGCAGATCTCCTGACCCCAATTCGTTTCCTGGGTGGGTCTAGTTTACTAGTCCTTGGCCTTAACAGAGCGTTGGAGCCAGACAAACCACACGGGGTCTGTGTTTCACCCGTTAGGGGGATATTGTTTAAGAGCACAGCTGAACCAGCACAGTGAGAAAGGTCACGTGCTGCCGGATCACTGATTGGACATTGCGTGTTGCCTATTAATGATAAGGGGACAGTTGCAACATGAGAACGTGGAGATGATTCTTTGTGCTTGGCAGACTTTAAATTGTTTGGTGACAGAGAGCCGAGTTCCCTTCGAATAACAGGAAGAGGAATCTGATTCAGCCCTGCTTTGTTTACACACACAGCAGTTTGATCACAGTTGCCTTTGTGAACCTGTGAAGCTTGTGGTTGCCTGTGGGCTTCTGCCGTGCTCCTCCCCCGTTGTTAGATTCTGTTGGCGCGCATCTCTGAGGCGCGGACATGTCACGCGTTTGCTTGGTTAGTGTATTGTCCGACCCGTCGTTCATAATGGAGCGGGAGCTGGAGCACGTGACCTCCCTCACCTGTCTCCGTGAGAGGTGGGGGGCCTGCTTGCAGATGCCTCTGTGCCTGTCCGCTACAGACCAAACAGAGGCACCTTGCTGGGGCTCATTGATTAGGCTAACACCCCGTGAGCCGTGAGGGTGGCGGGGGAAACGGCCCCCTCCCTTTATGACGGCTGGCAGGCCAGAGGGACCCGTTCTGCTGAAGTTATTTGTGTTTGTTGTTCTTGGTTTTTTTGAGAGTCAATAAAACAGAGAGGGGCTGTTTTTTGAGCTTTATTCGTGCTTATGTGTAACGACATACCGTATTCACCGGAGGAAAATACGCTCCGGTGTTTAATACGCTTTGTCCAATTATTAACAATAAACAAGAAAAAAACGTACACAATACGCCCCGGTGTTTAATACGCGTCATCACCACGCGACGCGTCAGCGCCTCATTTGCCCTAATCAAGATGGCGGCGACAGAAGCAAGCGAGTACGAAGATCTTCACAAGGAAACACGGTAAAACAATTATTTCTTTGCGAGAAAAAATATATTTCTTAGCTGACTTCATAGCAGACGTGCTTCTGAGCTTAACGAAATGTTCAAATCAGCTGGATTTTAAAAAAAAAAGTTCGCTGAATTTTAGGCAGGCGCCAGGCGGGTCAAACCGGACGCTTTCTTTCTTTAAATTTAGCTAAATAAACGCTTAAAAAATATATTTCTTAGCTGACTTAATAGTAGACGTACTCCTGAGTTTAACGAAATGTTCAAATCAGCTGGATTAAAAAAAAAAGTTCGCTGACTTTTATGCAGGCGCCAGGCGGGTCAAACCGGACGCTTTGTTTCTTTAAATTTAGCTAAATAAACGCTTAAAAATATATTTCTTACCTCACTATAGCAGACGGGCTCCTGAGCTGAACCAAATGTGAAATCAGCTGGATTTAAAAATCCGCGGTGTGGTTTATGAGTGGTATCTTGCAAACAAAAACAGCTACATCCACAGCAGGGAGCGGGCAGCGACAGAGTCATCAGTCCGACCAAAGGAGTCTTTTTTCGGACACAGCAAGTAGAAACTTCTGGAAGTGGCCCCTCTTCCTCTTCACTCTCTGAGTCCTCTGCTGGCTGCTGCCTACAGCGCCCGTATAGCGGCCGAAACTGGTACTGCACCATTTTCGCCAAAAATGAAAAACGAAGAATCAGAGCGAAAAATTAGTCTAAAAATATGGGAAAAAATCCATAAATAATACTCTTCGGTGTTTAATACGCTGGACATTCAAATGAGCAAAAATACTGCGTATAATACACAGGCGAATACGGTATATGACTTTATGTCACTCACAGCAGGAAAAACATGATTTGTGCATGCAACAGAGTCACCAGCTTTTTGTACTGTGCTACAAATAAAGTCTGGACATGAAGAGATCATTTCTGGTACCGTGTGGGCGGGTGATCGTGTAAAGTCAAGACGTGAACCTGGTTCATCAGGCACGCTTTTGTCTGGTGTCCCGGTTCGCCGAGGAGGCCCTGTGTCTGACCGCCTGGCGGGGGACAAACCTGTTTTTGCTCCATGCGTGTTCGGTCCGAGGTGGGCCCGGCGGTGGTCTCTGCCGGTGCTCGTCCTCGTACGCCGGCCGCTTTTGCGGTGGGGCACGTGTTGCCGAGCGGTGTCGAGGCTGCGCAGGTCTGCCCCCAGCAGACTCCCTGGGGGGGGGCAAAGCTTCTCCTGGGAATGCCCACCCGGAGAGCTTCAGCCTGTTTGCGCCTCTTGTCCAGCTTGGTCTGAATTCGATCCAGACCTTTTCCAAACAATCCCGTCGGTTCTATCGAGTGGTGGAGAAAAGGCACCTTTTGTCCCTCGGAGAAATCAGTTAAAGTCATCCACAGATGGCATATCGCGATGACCACTTCCGCCATGCCTCTAACTTGAGCAACAACGGCTGTTCCCATCATGTGGAGTACAAAGTCTGTTGCCCTGCGGGCTTCATCCAGCAAGTCAGCAGCAGCTTGCTTGTCCGTCATTACCTGGAGCTGTTGCAGTTTTTCAGCCAGGTAAGCCTGCATCAATGCGGACGCATTCATGGCACGCGCCACGAGTCTCTGAGCTCTGTGGCATTTCTTGAGCAGAGAACCTGAAGCTCGACAAGCTTTGTTGGGAAGAGTTGGTTTTGTCCCGGATGACTTGGGAGCCAGGTGAGACGTCAGTGTGTCCTCAATTTGAGGCACGTTGGCTATTCCCACCTCAACCATCCCGTCCACGTTGAGGAACTACGAGAGTGGTAACAGCATGGAGGCTCTGGGCTGAGGCCAGGTGTGAGTCAGTTTTTTGAGGAAGTCCGGGAACACGGGCATCCTTTGCCTCGTGGCAGCCTGCTGCTTTGAGTGAAAATAGTTTCCTGCCAGCCTCGTGACCTGTTGACGAGGCAGAGGTTCTGACCATGGGATCTGCAACGTGTCCGTTGCTCTTTGACACAGGTCAAACAGAGCAAGGATGGAAAAGTCCGTTTCCGGGAGCACAGGTACCGGGGTTTGGGAGAGGTATTCTCCCTGTTCCTCGTATTTGACGTCTGCGTCCTCTGTAGGAAATTCGCCTGAGGCTGAAATCGAGATCTCGTCCTCGTTCATCATGCCTCGAGTGTCGAATTCGACTGTTAAGTCCACCATAGGAGCCAGCACGTCAGGGTTGTCACCCCATTCGACTTGTGTGCTGACGTGCAGAGCCATGTTCTCGAGCTCCGGCGTGGAAGTGAGGGGCTCGATGGTGTCAGGATCCGCTGGCACTGCTGGGGCGCCCATGGCCTTGGCGACGAGGTCAGCCATAGCACCGTCTCCAGCATCTGGCTGAAGTGTGGGCAAAAGTCGGGCGCATCCAGTGCCGTTTTTGCTTGTAACATTCCCAAGCAGACGGGACAGGCCTCATGGGTGTCCGTCGCTGCGAGGGAGAAACTGCATCTGCTAGGACAGGCGTGCGAGGTTGGGCTCGCTGTCTTGCTGTCCTGCTGGTTTTCCTTGGAAGTCTTGTCTTTCGCTTTCCTTTCTCCGGAGGCATGTCCGAGACAAGGCGAGCGAGTCCTTCCAGAATCCTTTTTCTTTTAATTTGAGACGTCTCCTCCGTCGTGTCGCTTTCGCTGGCTATTCCGCTACGAGTTAGCAAGGGTAGCGGTTGTGGCGCAGTTAGCGCCGTCGAGCGAAGCAGTATGTGGAGAGAGGAGAAGAAAATACTTTGGGGTTAAGAGAAAATGTGCCGGACTAGCTTTCTCTAGTCCAGTAGTACGCAGGAATAATTCTCCGTACGCTCTGTGTAGGGAGCAAGCTCACCTCTGGATGAGCAATGAAGCAACAGAGAAGTCCCGCGAAGAGAGGTAGTTCAGGTTTAAGCGAGGTGAAGGGCAAAAAAGAGAAAGATGGATGGGCGTCAGCGGCTTAAATACCCAGAGGGCGGGGCCTCTGACGCAACGCTGACACCCTTGCCGTAAAGGCGTGAATGTATTCCTTCAGGTAATCGCGCGGGGGCGCAATTCCCATAGCATATGTTGTACCGAGAGAACATGACTGAAAGGGAACTCCGTTTCCCCCCACTGTATCCGTGTAAACAGGGCCTTACAGCTAATGCTAAGGCTGACAGACTACCAATACCCTATCTCATTCTGTCGAACGTCTGCTCTTTGGACAGGATGGATTTGATTCATCTGAGAGTGGGTGCCTCAGAGGAGACGAGGAAATGTGCAGTGCTTTGTCTCACAGAATCATAGCTTAACAGCGACATGCCAGACTCAACGTTCCAGCTGGACGACATACTTATTTTCGAGCGGACCGCTGCAACGCACTATCTAGAAAGTCATGGGGAAGCGGAGTGTGCATCTATGTAAATAAAGGTTGATACAGAAACTACTCTGATAAACAGCTCTTACTCCAAGGCTTTAGAGCAACAGTGAAATGTCAACCACATCTACCCCGCAAGTTCATGGTGATGCTCATAATAGTTGTTTACATAGCCTCGGATGCTAATGCTACAGACACTCTGCAGGAACAGCATAATAATATTAGCTCGCTGCGAAGCAAACACCCTGAGGCATGTTATGGGATGACTGGTGACTTTAAAGGGATTGTGACATGATGTTGGAAATTTGCAGATTTGTCACAACATATATATCTTATATCATTCATCTCTGTTCGTTTTATCAAAATAAATTATAAATATATTAAAATTTCATTCCAAGTTATGGTAGTTATTTCTCTGGGACACGCCCCTAAAATTCCGCGCACTTCCGCAAAACCGTCATTTGACGTACCCGTGGGGAGCCGCTGCTCAACTCGCATGTAAACAATAATGGCGGAGCTTGTCGACTCAGACGAGTGCAGCATTTCTAGTGTTGATCTAAGCGATTTGTCTTCAGTTTTGGAAGGTCAATATAAGCAGTAGAAGTTTTAATCTTGCTCAAATCATTTTATTGTATACTCTATTAATGGAAAACTTATTAACTTTTACGATTCAGCTTTAAAAAAACGTGCAGGGAGCTTCGTGGCTTTGAGCATGTCCGATTGCGTTTGAGATCTATCATTTTAAGACTGTAAATCATCCAAAACTCTCATTAGACTCTCCCCGAATAAAAACAAACTACAGATGTTACCTGATCACGCCAACATAATTTAAAAATACATAAATAGCACTCCGTGTTGACTGGTATCTAGGCTAATATTGATAGCAGCTATCTGTTTACACGGTCCAGGTTGCGTCTGAAATATATCATTTTAAGACTGTAAATCATCCAAAACTCTCATTAGACTCTCCCCGAATAAAAACAAACTACAGGGAACCCCCGACCTACGAACGAGTTTGGGACCTAAGAACCGTTCGCAGCTCGATCCGTTCGTAGGTAGGGGGTGAAAATTATATTAAAAAAAAAAAATTCATTCATTCATTCATTCAACCTTTATTTATCATGCTAACGGAGCGCGCGCACACATTTAAGCATGTAAAGTAGTGTACTGTAATGTTAAACATTGCTATTCACATTTACAGAATAAATAAAAATATATTTTCTTACTTTGAGATGGTCAAAGCCGACATAGGTTGCCATGCGTTGATTGTTTTCGGGCCAAGCAGCGCGGGGGCCGGCAAGCCACCGCAGCTGCTCCAGACCTGTGTTAGCTAGCTGGCTAGCTTCTGCTAGCCAAGCCATGAGCTAGTGTTGGAGCGGCGGCGCGATCAATCTGCAGCTGCTGCTCCAGCCGCTGCTCCAGCCTGAGACGTCCACAGAGCTATTCCAGCTAGTAATTAATCCATATGATGCGATCCTGGTCACCAGTGTTCAAAAGGCCGGCTCCCGTGTTAGCTCCAGTGTTAGCTCTGGAGCTAGCCAGGCCGGAGGTGTAGCCAGGCCGGCCGGAGGTGTTCGCACGGCGGCCTGGCACGATCGGCGATAAATCCGCTGCTGCCTGAGACATCCACAAAGTTCACAGAGACGTTTCCAGCTAGTAATTAATCCATATGAAGCCATCCTGGTCACCAGTCTTCGTCCGGCTCTCGGCAGCTAACCTAAGATGGCGTCCGGTGTTCTACATTAATTTGTGACCGGAGACCCCAGTGACTGAACCTAAAATAGCGTCCGGTGTTCTACATTAATTTGTGACCGTGTAAACTGAAGACCTACTTCCTGTTGCCCAAGATTGCTCAAAAATTGCTCAAAAATGATCAGAAATGATCTTTTTTATCATAATTATTATTTATAAAGCCTTTAAAACAACCAGAGCTGCAACAAAGTGATGTACACATGAAATTAAGAACATTTAAACACAAAAAAAAAAAAATTTTTTTTTTTTTAAATATATATGTTCGTAGGTCCCGTGGTTCGCAGGTCGATGGGGTCGTAGGTCGGGGGTTACCTGTACAGATGTTACCTGATCACGCCGACATAATTTAAAAATACATAAATAGCACTCCGTGTTGACTGGTATCTAGGCTAATATTGATAGCAGCTATCTGTTTACACGGTCCAGGTTGCGTCTGAAATATATCATTTTAAGACTGTAAATCATCCAAAACTCTCATTAGACTCTCCCCGAATAAAAACAAACTACAGATGTTACCTGATCGCGCCGACATAATTTAAAAATACATAAATAGCACTCCGTGTTGACTGGTATCTAGGCTAATATTGATAGCAGCTATCTGTTTATACGGTCCAGGTTGCGTCTGAAATATATCATTTTAAGACTGTAAATCATCCAAAACTCTCATTAGACTCTCCCCGAATAAAAACAAACTACAGATGTTACCTGATCGCGCCGACATAATTTAAAAATACATAAATAGCACTCCGTGTTGACTGGTATCTAGGCTAATATTGATAGCAGCTATCTGTTTACACGGTCCAGGTTGCGTCTGAAATATATCATTTTAAGACTGTAAATCATCCAAAACTCTCATTAGACTCTCCCCGAATAAAAACAAACTACAGATGTTACCTGATCGCGCCGACATAATTTAAAAATAATAAATTCAGGTTTCTGGAAAAATATGTATAAATTGGTTGTTTCAAATTTTATGAATGGTAAAATATGATGAGTTATTTATTGTGTAATTTTTTTGTTTTGATTATTGTTGTTTGAATTGATTGTTTGAATTAATTTTGTTAAAAAAGGGGCAGACATAATAAGATTTTATCTTCTTCTGCTTCCTTTCATTTCATTTCATGTTTAAATTTTTATTTACGTGGAATTGTAAATAGTTTTTTTGTGTTCTTTTAAATTTCAAATGAATAAAGAATCTAAATGAAATAAATAAATAAAATTTAGAAGAATACTGTTTGCACAACCTGTAATTGAATGGCTCACATTATTATCTACTTGGTATTTTAGCTGCAAGGCTTGATCCAACAATGAAGCTCAGTCATCCGGGAGGGACTCGGAGTAGAGCCGCTGCTTCTCCACATCGAGAGGAACCAGTTGAGGTGGCTCGGGCATCTGGTTAGGATGCCTCCTGGACGCCTCCCTGGTGAGGTGTTCCGGGCATGTCCCACCGGGAGGAGACCCAGAGGAAGACCCAGGACACGCTGGAGGGACTATGTTTCTCGGCTGGCCTGGGAACGCCTTGGGATTCCCCCAGAGGAGCTGCTCCAAGTGGCTGGGGAGAGGGAAGTCTGGGCCTCCCTACTTAGGCTGCTACCCCCGCGACCCGACCCCGGATAAGCGGAAGAAAATGGATAGATGGATGTGAAATATATTTCTATCAGTATTACATTACACCCATTATGTTCTATTATTTGTATTCACTTAATTCTGCCTTATAATGTGAAATGTGACACAAGGCAGAACGTTTTTCTCTCGGGCTTTGTTTTCACTAGGGAACAGTTACACGCCTGCACAATTCAACAGACCCAACATTTGATGTTTACATTGAAGCTGATAGTTTATTGGCAGAAAGGAGGGTCACGTGGTAGTGTAGGTGGTCCCAGGGCGGTCCCGAAGCAGTCCCAGGCGGTTCCAGGTTCCAGGAGGCGGTGACGACATCCGGGGTTTTATAACCGTGGCCCTGCCTTTGAAGATGTGTGTGTGGACTGTGCTCGGAGTCAGACTTTCCTTCAACCTTTTGAATTCGTAACAGATGGATGGATGGCTTGATCCAACATTCACAAAATATTGATTAAAACCATTTACAATTTCATTTTCATTGTGAACTTCATCGTTGTCTTTTACAAAATATTTTGAAATACCAGTTTTTGCTTTATGATTCTTCAGAACACTATTCATTACTCGCCATGTTGCTTTCATATCACCATTACTTTTATCTAATAATTTACTATAATATTCTTTCTTATGTTTCCTTATAATCCCTACTAATTTATTTTTATACTTTTTATATTTTTCTTCAGCGTTCTGAGTTCGCAATTTCAAGAAACATGAATACAAATAATTTTTTTACAAGCATTTCTCAACCCTTTTGTCATCCATGGTTGGTCAACGATATTTCTCTTTGTATGATTTGTTTGCACACAATTCTTTTCATACAGAGCTTCCAAGATATTCATAAACTCATCATATGATCTGTTCACATCATCAACATACACATCATTCCAGTCTTGTTTATCTAGATCCTCTTTCAATTTTTCCAAAGCATTTTTTGATGTATTTATGATCTTTTTCTTCTTTGTAACTGCTTTTGTGATGCTTTGATCATTTTTGTTTTTTTGATATTTTTTGTTTATTGAAATTTTTTCACATTTTTTACATACATGAACATTACACACTGAACATCACTATACTGTATACAGAACTTTTGCCTGGGTGTCTTTATTCTGACCAACTTTTGACTTATCTGGTATACAGTAGCTAGATTATTCTCTATTTGTTGTCACTGTCTCTCGCCTTTAAATATTGTCCATTTCTTCCATTTTTTGTCCATTTGTGTCTGTTGAAGTCTCAGTCGATATGTCAGTTTCTCCATAATGTAGATTTCTTCTATTATGCCAGTCCATTGTTCTTGGCTCGGGGTGTCAGTCTTTCCCCAGTTCCTCGTAATAGCTTTCTTACAGGCTATTAACATTATCTTGATCAGATACTTGTCCTTTCCCCTTATATTGGTACCTCGAAAATTGCACAGATATAGTACCCCACTACTCAAGGGAATATCATATCCCAAAATCTTATTTATCGTTTCATGTACATTTTCCCAAAATTGAACAATTTTAGAACAGTTCCAAAATATGTGTGCATGATCGGCATTCAAAGATCCACAATTTCTCCAGCACCCCCGATGGGTGTCACTATATGCATTTTTGACTTTAGGTGTAATGAAAAATCTTATTAGATTTTTCCATGTGAATTCCCTCCATATCCGTGAATTGGTAGATGTCTGATGCATTTTCCACATGTCTAGCCAATCTTCATCTGAAATTATCACATTAAGTTCTGATTCCCATTTCTCTTTAATATACTTAGTTGAATGCTTATTCATCCTCAGTTTTTGATATAAAGTAGAGATGATTTTAATTTTTGTTCCACTTAATGAATTTATCACAATTTGCATCAAGCCATTCACTTCAACAGAGGGATCCCACCTGATTTCTGTTCTATAATAATCTCTTAACTGTAGATACCTGTAAAATTCGTGGTTATCTAAATTATACTTCTCCTTCAGTTTTTGAAAACTCTCAAGTTCCCCATCTTTCTGAAGAGTGTACCATCCTGTGACTCCCTTGTTGATCCATTGTTTAAACCCTTTATCATATATTGCTGGTTTGAAATCGCTATCATACGCTACCCACCTGAGCATTTTCATTTCGTTGTTAATCTTGTATTTTTTCAGTGTTTTAAACCATATATCCAATGTAAAGATTGTAATCGGATCCATATATTTCTTGATTTTCTCATATCTATCTTTGTCCCCGATAACGCTTTGAATTGGATATCCTCCAAATTCCTTCTCTATTTCTTTCCACTTGGCCATATAATCCGGTGTGCACCAGCATATAATATGTCTGAGTTGGGCTGCACAAAAGTACTCTCTTAAATTTGGTAAACCCATACCTCCTTTGTCCTTTGGCAGCTGAAGAGTTTCATATTTAACTCTAGGTTTTTTTCCGCCCCAAATGAATCTAGATATCATCTTGTCCCATGTCACAAATTGATTTTGAGGAATCTCTATTGGTAGTGCCTGGAACAAGTATAAAAGTTTTGCTTGCACATTCATTTTGATAGCTTCAATTCTTGAATTCAAATCTAGGGGTAAAGTAGTCCATCTATATATATCTTTTTGTATCTCCTGGCTTATTTTATCATAATTTGCTTTATACAATGAAGATAACTCTTTAGTAATGTTAACCCCTAGATATTTAATCTCTTTCATATTCCATTTAATGGGCAATAATTCCTGTATTTCTTTGTCGGATTATAATTAAATGTTAGAATTTGTGTTTTGGTTATATTTATTTTGTATCCCGAAAGGTTACCGTACTTTCCAAAGAGATTCATCAGCTCTGGTATCGATTCATTTGGCTGTTCGAGGAAAGTTATTATATCGTCTGCAAAAAGCCCTATCTTGTGTTCTTCTCCCTTTATTGTAACTCCCTTAATTTTTTCTTCTTGCCGTATCGCTTGTGCCAGAGGCTCTATAAAGAGGGCAAACAATGTAGGTGATAAACTGCATCCCTGCCTGGTTGACCTTTGTATGTTGAATTTGTCAGTTAGACTTCCATTTATTTTAAGCCTCGCTGTGGGGTATTGATATAATGTCTTTATACACTGTATTGATTTACTACTGAATCCAAATCGTTCTAGCGTTTTATATAGAAATTCCCAATTTACTAAATCAAATGCTTTTTCTGCGTCAACACTTACACTCACAGAAATGATTCATGGCATAAGTAAGTTTTATACATTTAAATCTACTTGATTTTATTTAAAAACTCATTTTTTTTATATTTATGCATTAAAATGAAAGATTATATACATCATTTAATAAATTATCTACTTTATTGAATGTAATTAGTATTACTTACTAACATTGTTTAAATAATCAAAGATATAAAAAGATATAAAACAATCAAGATTATATTATATAAATTTGTGTGACTGGTTTACATAGAAGTTATGTGAATTTAAATGGGTGAAATTGTCATGCGCATGCGCAGAACCTCACACAACGCGCATGCTCAGAACACACACACATCGCACATGCGCAGAGCCTCATTTTTGAGCGCGTTTGCTGCTTCTCTTGGGAAATATCTTCTTAACAGATACCAGTAAGTATGTTTTTTTAATCATAATGCATGAAGTTGGTTGGTATCAAAATGTTTTATAACAGGCGATTTGGATATTGACTCAGCTCGTGTTAGCTAACGGTAGAGCTAGCCAACTAATATAAGTCTTAGCTAGCGGCTAGCTACAATATAATTTTAAATTTTCGTTCGAGACAATCGCGTGCCGTGGAAGTAAAGATTCGCAGGTAAAAGAAAGGTGGGGGTACGCTGGGTTTCTTTCCCCCAGTTGCTTCTTAGCAGCTAGGAGATACACGAGTGAGTCGCAGCTCATGTGTCCGACGGCAGCCTTCTCTGGTCGGACTGTCTGTCGTAGTCCAGCCTCCTGCTCAGGGCCTATGAACCAGAGCTATGAACTAGCCACTTCACTGTTAGCTCAGTGTCTGTTAGCAATATACAGTACTGTAGGTCATAAACCACACGGCCGAATTTCTTTAAACTTGAACGTAATTACTTCGTGGTCATTTACAAACTATGAGCTGTATTCGAATTTTGAGCTAAAATTCGATTTATTTATAATTTATTTGCGCAGTGCATAACACATAACCACAAGACAAACGGAGATTTTTCTTTAACGTTTAAAAATCACAGAACCTGTCTCAACAGGTTTAATAACATTGAGTATGTCTCTTAAAAGAACGCGGTTCTAGTGAGTATCACATACAGGCTAAAACTCTTTGCGTAAGTTGCTTTTAATCCGATTTTGTTAGATGCTACTCGCAAGCTAACGGTTAAGCTAAAGGCTAAGCTAGCGGGCGTCAACAGCGCCTCTATAGCGGCCACGAAGAGTAATTACAGTCACTTTGTGATAAAAACAAGCAGAACATTTACACAGAATAGATGATGAAACCTAGTCTGCATTTAATGTAAAACAACATATTTTAAAGTTATTCTGTGCACTCCAGTTTATTTTAAATAAAACGTTTAAAATAACAAACAAGAAGCATCTTTTGACTTTGTTTTCACAAAAATCAAAACAAAGATGGCAGAACAGATTTGAACATGTCACAGGACAACAAAATCACAGATTTTTATTTAAAGTAACATCTTTAAAGGTACTATCTGCGATTTCTGCAAAGCCCTGAAACTTAGAAAAATTTTGAACAGAGACCGTTCTCCCTCCTCCCCCTTGCACTCTGGGTGACCTGAAACTCCGCCTCCTTAGCTCCTCCTCCACAGCTTGGCTGTCTCGTGAACGCGCATGCATCTAAACACAGTTGTAATGGCGTCGGCGCAGTCAAAACACCGGTAAGGATAGACTACTCTCAAATCTTTGCGTATTTGTAATAAAGTATCGTAAATTATGTATAACCCTTTCAATAAGTTATGTGTAGCTCTTACTTTGTGTTACATTTTATCTGTGTTATGCAGTTTTGAAACATTGTCGATGATGGGCTTCCGATGAGGATTTTACACCCAGAGGTGTACTTCTACGTCCGAAGAAGAGGAACCCAGGAACACAGGATGTTCTCATAGTCACCATGTTTTCATGCAAACATTAAAATGATGATTGGATGAACAGTACTGTTGCTTTGTCTTATTCTTCATGAACATGCAGTGAAATAATTTTCTATTTGAAAGAACACAGCGACAAAATCTTTTTTATTTATTTATTTTGACAATAAATACACAAAAAACCTAAATAAATATGTGACAAGGATCATCAAACCGTTACATAACGCAGACTTAAATAACCATAAATAAAGCACTGAGCATCCACCCTGATGTTAAATACTCTGTTGTGTACTTAGTTTGATTTAAATAACTTTTTAATAAAACTGGACAGAAATTAAACAAAACTTAATTAACTCCAAATTCTTCCAAACCTGCAGCCTTCAGGGCAACAGAACAGCAAGCAGGGCCCAGGTGACTGATCTGGTCTTCACTTAGTGGGTCAGGTCAGTAAATATGTGCAGCTTCTCCAGATTGTCAGCTTGTCCAAACATCTAAAGTCCATAGAGAACCACCTGATCTCCACTCTTTCATTTGTGTATATATATAATATATATATAGTTATAAATATAGGTATCTATATGTATATATACTGTATATATATATATATATAGTTATAAATATAGGTATCTATATAAATAAATAACTATATTTATAACTACTGTATATATACTATATATATACTGTATATCTATATATATATATATATATATATATATATATATATATATATATATATATATATATATATATATATATATATATATATATATGTATATAGTATGATGAACAGAAATTCTACCATTGCTGTTCATCATTCTTTAGTTAGTAGCAGGTCACTTTTGTAAATGAGCCCTCGAGGCTCAATGAGATTTACCTGACTAAATAAAGGTTGAATGAATGAATGAATATATATATATATATATATATACAGTATATATAAATAAAAAAATTAAGGTTCATTGATAAACTTCATCAACTCGTTTAAAAGTTCTTTTCTTTTAATTGAGGATTTTTGGGATTGAAATTGCCCCAAGGCCACACCCTGCCACAGATCTTTGGAGGACACCCCGCGTGGAGATGGTCTTCATCTGGTCTCCATGGGTCAGTCCTCAGTGCTGGTTGATCACCTTCGGTCTCACGCAGGTGCAACCCACTGAGATGAGTTTGGACTCCAGGCGGTAGTGGTAGCTGTGCCTGGCCCTGGCGTCTTGACTCGCCTCAGAACCAGCACCTGATGCAGAATGGGACGGGACTCCAGGCCCCCGTCCTCCAGTCCTTGGTGGTCCAGGCAGGTTTTGAGCAAACAGTGAGCCTGCGACAGCGCATGAGGGAACATGTTGTCATCCCTGGAGATGCTGAGGACAGAGAGGAGACAAAAACTGTTAACAGGACTCTGAGCTTCATGAAGGACAACACACTGAGGAGCTGAAGCCTCACTTGTAGGTCCACGGTGAGATGGAGTCGCTGGCCAAAGAACTGACTTTTAGGCTGGGAACTAAATTGTTTGGGTCCAAACGCAGAGGGACCGTTTCTTCTGCTAAACCTTCAAAGGACTTCCTGTGTGGCTTTGCTGCTGTCTGTGGGACCACCACCACCATCATCATCAACAGGACAGCGCTGACAACCTGAGGAAGAAGAACATTCATTCATTCAACCTTTATTTATACAGGCTAGCCTCGTTGAGCCACGGGGACTCATTTACAAGAGAGACCTGTCTCACTCACACCCAGGGTCAATTTAGAGTCACCAATCAGCCTAACATGCATGTTTTTGGACTGTGGGAGGAAACCGGAGAACCCGGAGAAAACCCACGCATGCACGGAGAGAACATGCAATAACAAGTCACTTTCATCATTGTCGTCGTAATGTCTAGCGAAGACATACTGAAACAAAAAAAATATAAACGTAAAAAACAAACTAACATTGATACTGAGGAAACACATTACATATTTTATTAAAGCAACAATAATCAAGTTTGATCATGAAATAAAGAAACATGTACTTGGGAACCAGTACAATAAATGCTCTCAATAAAAGTTAATGAGACTAACTCGAAAGTATAGACAAAATCATATTTTTAACACGCACTAAAATACGTACGTTCAGTGCAAGTGTATGTTATACATGAACACAGAATTTTAATTAAGTCATCTTTTTAAAAATTCTTAAATTTATAAAGTTGTACATTTTCTGTGACGCGGTTAGAAAAATAAAATAATAAAAAAATAAGCTTCAAAGATATTTATTGTCAATATTGTGCATCTGTATTATTCTAATTTTATGTCCACTAAAATTGCAGCACAGAAAAGCCATAACAATAAAGAAATACATTATATAAAAACTGGAGCGTGAGATCGATAGGCGGATAGGTGCAGCATCCGCAGTGAAGCGGGCGCTGCACCGGTCTGTCGTGGTGAAGAGAGAGCTGAGTCAAAAGGCAAAGCTCTCAATTTACCGATCGATCTACGTTCCCACCCTCATCTATGGTCATGAGCTTTGGGTTATGACCGAAAGAACAAGATCTCGGATACAAGCGGCTGAAATGAGTTTTCTCCGCAGGGTGTCTGGACTCTCCCTTAGAGATAGGGTGAGAAGCTCAGTCATCCGGGAGGGACTCGGAGTAGAGCCGCTGCTTCTCCACATCGAGAGGAGCCAGTTGAGGTGGCTCGGGCATCTGGTTAGGATGCCTCCTGGACGCCTCCCTGGTGAGGTGTTCCGGGCATGTCCCACCGGGAGGAGACCCAGAGGAAGACCCAGGACACGCTGGAGGGACTATGTTTCTCTGCTGGCCAGGGAACGCCTTGGGATTCCCCCGGAGGAGCTGCTCCAAGTGGCTGGGGAGAGAGAAGTCTGGGCCTCCCTACTTAGTCTGCTACCCCCGCGACCCGACCCCGGATAAGAGGAAGAAAATGGATGGATGGATGGATTATATAAAAACAACTATTAAACTTTGGTTTTTGTTTCTGCCTACCGTAATATCTGGTGGAAATACATTTCATAAACAATATTAGACATACAACCTTACCATCTACATTTTAAAATTGTGTAATAATATTATGATCACAGTTATATTAGTTGCAGTGCAAACCATAAAATAATCTTGACATAAATATGTTTTCCCCTTACTTACCTTGTTTCCAAAACCTGAATGGGAGTCTCCCCAAATTCACTTCTTCTCAGACCTTCCCCAAAGTCATCATCTCTGCATAAAAACATATAATGTAGTTCAAACAATAATCAGATATTCTTTTCAACACATTTATCACACAATGACAAATTTATCTAACATATCAAAGCATGTAGGATGATTTAAAAATGATGATTTAAATGATGATTTAAAAAATAGCATCAAACAGCCATCTTCCATCCTGTTCTGCTGCTAGAAGTAAAATTTGAACTTTTTATGCTCTCCTTTCATCCTGCTTCACTGCAGGCTCATGTCCGCAGCAGACAACAAACTCGTCCACCCCACCGCAAGTTTTACAGATTTTATTCCAAAAATTAATGATTTTTGAGGCCCTTTATACAGGTAAACGTCCAAAGAGGTTGAGATGTATGCATCAACAACATTTATTGTGTAGTAGAACTAACAGACTTTTCGATTATGACCACCAAATGATCAGCAGACAATATGCTAATTGCTAGTTCTTGTGATCATGCCTATCTCACACAGACAGCGCAGTTACAGTACTTTCATCATATCTGCTTGCTGATCCACAATACAATAAGTTAGGATAACTAAATGTACGTATCGAAACAATACTGAGGTTGAATGAGTTAGCTGCTGCCATTAGCATCACGTCAGCTGTAGGCCGGAAAACGGTTTTAGCCTGTTGTAGATAATAACATGGCATTTGCGCTATCACATGATTGAAGCAAAGACACTTACTTTTCAAGCAGGAAAGTTGCTAACTCTGCATCGCTTGGCAATCCTGAGCACTCGAAGCTCTCGCCACCTCCGCCATCTTGAAACAGCTACTGTTTGAGACGGGAGCGTGCCCGGCTGCTGCGCGCAGCCGCTGGGAGAGGCGGGGGGAGGGCGGGGGAAGCTCGTTCATGAAAATAACTCTGTTTTTATTGGCTGGTCAAAAACGGCCCGCTCTGGTTTTTATAAATGCTATTTTAACCACCGGGAGACGCCAGAGGAATATAGTATTTCTCAAAGATTACCTGTTTACCATCACTCTGTCAAAAAATAGTGACAGAGAGAAGAAATATGTTTATAAAAAAAGCTACATACTGCAACTTTAATATGCTGAGCACACAGTGCACGCGATGATTTGGAAGACGTCAAAGTGAAACAATTTAAATCCAGAAGATTTGACCATTGCGTGAATTTATTAAGGAACGTGAAGGACGCGGGTTCGCGCCCCGGCCACTACACACCTTGGGGTGTCTATGAGTGCACATCTAATTCTCCAGCTCCCCGAGCGCGACTACGCTGCTCGCTGCACCACCTGGTGGTGGTTGGGTTAAAGGCAGAAGACCAATTTCGTCTGTCAAGTATGGGAAACATACACAGATGACAAATGTGACAAATTATTATTATTATTAAGTTCTTGGAACCCTTGTGCTATAAAGTCAGATAAGATTTTTTTTTTAAGGTAAAGTTTTTTTTTTTCATGATGTTAAATTCCTTTTTGTTCTAACAGCTTTCTGCACAACGAACTGACCCTCGTCGAAAATAAGATTCACCTGACTTTGAATTTCAGTGATAAAAGGTATTGCAAATTTTGTCCCCAAAAGCTTTGGAACATACAGATGTTTGTGCTCCAAATAAATTATAAAAGTAATCATTTTTCTGGTTTGCAGGAAGGAGATGAAGACCAGTTTGGAGAAGTACGAGATGAACACTCAGATGAAGACGGTGAAGGAGAGGAAGCATGTGTGACCACTACACAACCAATGTAAGTGTAGTGTTCTTGTCATTAGTCAGTACTTCAGCCTTTTTATTCAGAATTTTTTTTATTGTTAATTAATTCCTGTTTATGTAGTTTGGTAGCCTGGTTTAAACCAGACCCTTGTCCTTCACTTCGCTTCGTACTAGGGTCTGGACTTTTCCCATTGAAAAACGTTTCTTGCTGGAGGCGTGGGCTCTGCTGAGGAACAAAACCATTGGATCTTTTGAACAGGGAAAGCATTCTGCTCCCTCCCCTCAGAGCCACCCCCCGTGCTCTGGTGAACTTGACTGACAGCTGCTCCGCCCCCTGCTCCAGGAGTCCTGCAGCTTTTCTCTCGCTGCGCAAATTCAGTGTTTATATGTTATAAAACGTTTTAATACAATAAAATCAAACCATGGATCGCTGGTCCATGCAGCTCACCAAAAGACCAGAAAATCTGCAGGGATTCGGTCAGCAATAAAACCCGAGTTTAATTCTCGTGACAACCTGAGGCATTTCCGTGTTCATTTTACTCAGCAGGAGGGTGGAGGAGAAGGAGGACGAGGGAGCGATTACTTAACTTTTGGGGGGAAAAAACAAAAGAAAACTCCAGATAAGGGATTAAGAAGGGGAAATTAATAAATTTGTGTCACATATAAAACAATCCTGCATCGCTTTGCATCGCTTTGAATGAGAACATGCCGCTGCTCGCTGACTGAGCGCTGGCAGAGCCCTTTTATAGGACGCTGCGCGCTGGGACTGGTGGGGGCGTGGGTTAGGGTCCAAAACTCCACCCCTTCTGTTCTCTGATTGGTCCGAACAAAAATCTACCGGAGAAATCCTTGTGGGTGGGTGAAGTCCCAGACTGTGCAGTGAAGGGAAATGAGAATTGAGCGGAGCTGTGCAGGAATGGCGAGGGCCAGGCTAGTAGTTTGGTGGAACAGGTGATGTGATGACTGTGAAGAAAAAAGATTTACATCCTCGAGACATCGATGCCTTTTGGCTCCAGCGTCAGTTCAGTTGTTTCTAACACTTTGAGATTTTTGTTAATGAAAAGTGCGTTATAAATTAAATTCATTCTTATTCATTCATTCTTAGGGCGGCCATGGTGTAGTGGTAATGGCAGTCGTCTCCCAATCGGAAAGTTGGCGGTTCGACTCCCGGGACCCGCACCATGTGTCGTTGTGTCCTTGGGCAAGACACTTAACCCTGAGTTGCTCTCGGTAGGAATGGAAAGCACCTTGCATGGTAGTCTGCCGCCACCGGTTTATGAATGTGTGTAGCATTCAATATATATGTGTAGCACTTTGAGATTTTCAGTAATGAAAAGTGCGTTATAAATTGAATTAATTATTATTATTATTATTATTATTATTCTATGACGATGCCATTGTCTCTCAAAAGAAAGCTGATGAAGTCTTAGAAATCCTCAAGGTTTGTCTGTCGACATTTGTTGATAGTTGACTTGTGCCCACACACACACAGATCTTTTGGACACCCTTTTTCTCCTGTTTTACAGACTGCCAGTGATGACAGAGAATGTGAGAATCAGCTGTTGTTGGGCGTCAACACATTCGATTTCATTAAAATCCTCCGTCAACACCGTCGCATGAGTAAGTCAAGTCTGGCTGGATGAAAGTTTGCTGCAACGTTCTGCCATATTGTTTTTATTTTGAAATTGTTTGTGTCTTTTCACACACACACACATAGTTCAGTATTGTACCATGCTGGCGAGCACTCAGAGTGAAGCATACAATGAACGTATCATAGGGAAAATGGAGTCGGATCAGGAGCTGTCAAAGATTCTCTACCAGGTTCAGGAGACAGAGAAGGAGGACATCATTTGGGTAAGAATTCCTGTTTGTGAAGTTATGCCATAAAACCATTTGTCTGTGTGGACCATCACAGCTCGGTTTTGTTTTCTAGGAAGAACAATCTCGCAGGGAGAGGGTGAGGAAGTCTTAGATTTTAGATTAGATTTTAGTGGTCAAGGTTAGGATCACATAGCCAATCATTCTGTTCTCTTTATATTCCAGGACATTGAATCCAGAGAGGCTGAGGCAGACATTGCGGAGAAGACCATGGGCATCTACACTGTCCGAGCAGAGGGTCGTGGTCCTGATG
>JBBPBX010004178.1:0-12500 GCA_038048925.1 Garcialebias charrua | reverse complement strand
TGATGTTGGAGTTGTGCTGGAAGGTGTGGAAGTCCTCCATAACCTACAGAGTGTCAGCCATGCGTGCGTGATGCTTTATGGACTGATCTATGCACTCAACTTGAGCTATCCGAAAAGCCTGACCCGTACATTCGAGGTGTACCAGAAAATCCTGATGAACCTGGACTCAGCCAAGCTGTCACCAAAAGTACAGACACTGAAACTCAAATTGCCCCAGTGATTTGGCTGGCAATAATGCACATACACAGCTACCTGATTTTTTGTCAGTTTCTCCATCATACAGACTGTTTAAATCCCTTATAGTTTTTGAAGGGTGTGTCAGGAAAATACCTGTTTAATGTTCTTTTTTTTTTCTTTTGATGTTGAAGCACTTAACAGGAAGTGATGTGTGAATGTGGCTGTGTAGGTGAGTTCTTATGCAAGTTCATAGATGGTTGGTTTCTAAAATGTTTTAGCGGGACATATTGTATTACCTCAGCTCAAACCAGATTTTTTTTCTTGAATTGTTTCCAGATTCAGTGGAGTTAAGTGTTACAAAGATTTGTTCTAAAAGGTGCTTAAGTTTCTACAAAATCCACTAAGGTGAAGTCTTTATTTTTTTTACTTGTAATATTTTAGGAAAAGTATGGCCAAAATGGGACCTATGGTCTTGTGAATATGCACAAGTGAAACTTTAATTTTGATATTATAATTTTGTGTATTTAATATGATTTGAAGTTTAATAAAGATGTTGAAAGAACAACAACTGATTGGTTCATTAAGATTGTTGGTATGAATGGAAAGGAATTGCATAAATGTTATGCATTTTGATTAATTTAGTTCATTACATATGCATAAATGACATGTAATTAAAATAAATATATGCTATTTATATTGAATAATAAACCTGATTATTATGCAAATTAAAATAATATTCTTTATGTATTTGAAATAAATACCCTCAAGATTATTCATTTAGAGTAATTATATGTTATTAATTCTGAATACATAAACCTGAGGGTTATGCATTTAAAATAAATAGGCCTTATTACATGAATGCATATGCATCATGTAAGGTTTATTTCATAGGTTTGCCTTGAAATTATCTAATAAAAAGGCACGCAATTTTGTCATTTAATAAAATTACATAAATCTTAAAAATTGGGGTTAAATATTTCTGTGAGTGTACTAATACGGTACTTTGCTTTTTCTGCTGTGCTTGATCAACTATGTGTAGTACTCTTCTGATATTATCATGTGTTTGACGTCCTCTCATAAATCCTGTTTGGTCTTCCTCTATCAGATCTGTTATAAAGTTATTTAATCTATTAGCAATTATGGATGTGTATATTTTGTAGTCTACATTTAATACTGAGATTGGTCTATAATTTCCACAGTGTTCTTTATCTTTCCCTGGTTTTGGTATGACCGATATAATTGCGTCTCTCCAAGACGGAGGAATTTTATTGTTATTCAGTGTCCAATTGAATGAGGCTGTAAGTGTTGGTGTCAGTTCCTCTCTAAACATCTTATACCACTCTGCCGGGTATCCATCGCTGCCAGGTGACTTGTTATTTCTTAATGTATTTATTGCCTCTTTCACTTCCTCTGTTGTGATTGCTGCTGTCAGTGTCTCATTTTGTAATTTGCCAATTGTTGGAAGATCTAATGCATTTAAAAATGTTCTCATTTCCTCTTCATGTGGGAATTCAGGCTGTGTATATAGTTTTTCATAAAACTCTCGGAAAATCTCCTCTATTTCTTCTGGATTATCCGTTAGTTCTCCTGTATATGGGTTTTTAATTTTATATATCGAATTGAGTGTTTGCTGTTTACGTATCCGTTTAGCTAACAGTTTAGCTGCCCTTGAACCTGCTTCATAATAGTTTTGTTTCAGAAATGTACTTCTTTTTTCAATCTCTCCTGTTAGTATATTGTTTATTTTGTCTTTTACCACCTTGATTTCTTGATATATTGTTGGGTCTTTTGTTTGCTGGTACTCCTGTTCTAGTTCTCTAAGTCTTTCCGTATTTGCCCTGTATGTCTGTAATTTAAGTTTTTTTTCCAGCGCAGTTGCAGCTATTAGCTTTCCCCTGATGACTGCCTTCAAGGCATCCCATATTATTGTCGGGTCTACCGTTCCGTTGTTGTTTTCCTCATTATATTGCTTTATTTCTGCTTTTATCTTCTCTTTCTGCTGTTCACTGTTTAATATTCCCACGTTCAGTCTCCACACCGTATTTCGCTTCCTGTTACCCAAACGGACCTCTAAATAAATTGGGTTATGATCAGAAACATCTGCCGCCCCTATCCTGCATTCCTTCACTCTGTGTTTGTCATCTACCTTTGTTAAAAAATAGTCTATTCTAGAATGTACTCCATGAGCAGCTGAGTAATGCGTAAAATCCTTTCTTAATGGATGGAAGCTTCTCCATACATCTGTCATTCCCATTTCTTCCAATGAAACTTTTATGAATTTTGACAGCTGCATTTTGCTTTTTTTGTGGCTCGTTGTGTCCATACTATGGTTCAAAACCACGTTCAGGTCACCGGCGCAGATTAAAATTCCTACTGTTTCAACTGCTATTAAATCAAATAGGTTTTTAAAAAAGTTTTTATTGCTCTCAGGGGGTGCGTATACATTTACCAAAGTTATTAGTTCATTTTCTATTCTGCCTTTTAATATGATATATCTTCCTTCTTTATCTTTTAATTCTTTTTCATATTCAAATTGTATTGTGTTTGAGATTAATATAGCAACTCCTCTTCTACATCCCTCCTTATATGAGCTGTAATATAAATTCCTGTAGCCATACTTTTTTAATGTTTCATGTGTTGTTTTGGATAAATGAGTCTCTTGTAGGAATATAATTTGTGCTTTTTCTTTTTTTAATTTTGTCATCACCCTTTCTTTTTTACTCGGATTATTCAGACCATTCACATTCAGTGACATTATCTTGATTTCAGTCATAACTACACTTTACCAGTCCCTTCAGATATGCACCCAAGCAATTCAAAACAAAACAAAGCCAGCATGAACTTTTGCTGACCAAACACACAATGAACTTTCAAACATGGGGGATCCCTCTTCCCCAGGTCCCTGTTGGTGGGCGGAGAGGAAATCCTCACCTCTACTGAGGGCCTCTCCCTAGATCTAGTACTACTCCCATCCTGTGGGGTACCACTCCATCTAGACATGTCCAACTTTAACATCCCACTCTCACTCAGTCGGTTCTAATTAACTTTTGTAGAATAAAATAAAAAAGAAGCTTGAATAACTCCCAGCCTTCCCTCTGCAGGTCTCTTCTTCTGTCAGTTTTTTTTTTTTCTTCTCCACAGCATGGTTATGGTAGAATACTTTGTTCAATTATGTGATCCATTTTTTGTGTCCATACCTCTTTTTTCCCGCAGTGTCCACTTCTCCTAGGAGCACATCATTTTAAGATTTCCATTGGAAGTTTCGTAGTTTTTCTTTTGCTCAGTGCGCCGCTCCTCGTTCTTTCCCCTTCACACGCTGCCACCCTGCTGCTCCTCGCTCCTCGTCTGCTCCTCGCTGTTTCTCCTCCGCCGCCGCCGCTGCTTCCCCCCCCGGCTCAGCAACAGTGTAGCCTCGTTCTTTCATGTCTTGCGCTGCTAACCTGGCGCTGTCATACGTCTTCGTTCCGTTCTCCCAATGAATCCTTATTTTATCAAGTGGTGTTTGGAAACGTATTCCTTTCTCCTTCAATATTTTTTTAATGTCAATATATGCTTTTCGTTTTTGTACGATCTCGGTCGGGTAGTCATGATCAAAATAGATTCGTTTTCCCGACACTTGGACCTTTTTCTGCCAGGCTTTCTTCAGGATCATTTCTTTTGTCTCAAATTGTAAGAAATTAACCACGACTGACCTCGGTGCTGCGTTTGAGCTTGATTTCGGGTTGAGGCCGGCTCTGTGGGCTCGTTGAATCTGGAGATTGGTCCCCTCTGGAAGTTCGAGCTCCGTCTTGAAAAGTTGCTCCAGGAATGAATGAGAATGAACTTTGAATGAGAATGAGAATGAATGAGAATGAACTTTCTTGCTCCAGGAATGTGGCTGTGGAGCTCCCCTCCACCTCCTCCGGCAAGCCGAAAATTCGGATATTATTTCTCCTTGATCTCCCTTCAAGATCGGTAAGTTTTTGTTGCATTCGCTGCGTCTGTTCCACCACCGTCGTTAGCATCTCGTTAGCATCCGTTTTCCATTCCTCCACCTCCGATATGCGCGTCTGTGCCTCGGTTATACTCCCTCTTTGTGCCTGTAGCTCCCGGTCATTCTCAGACAGCTTGCGCTCCATCTCTTGTCGAAAATTCTTTATTTCTTCTCTCATTTCTTTCTTCATCTCGTCCTTGAACACGGCTAGCTCCTTGCACAGCTCCTGCTGGAGCCCTTTAATGTCACTCCTGATAGCTGCGAGCCCATCTTGCAGCGTTCCCGTGTCCTCGTGTTCTTTCATTCTCCCTGTTGGGTCTTTTTCGTGTTCTTTGGCTTCGTGTTTTTTAGCTTTGTGCTTGTTAGCTTCGTGCTCGTTAGCCTCGTGCTCGCTAGCTTCTTGCTCGCTAGCTTCTTGCTCACTAGCTTCGTGTTCGGAGATTTCTTCTGTTACCAGCCTCTTTTCAGCTCCTTTTTGCTTATTATAGTTTTTCTTGCTTCTTTTCTTGTTTAACCCACTCATGCCTTAGTTTCATCTATCATGTTCTGATTTAGTTGTGGGTATTTTTAACCCGACTGTAGCGAGCTCTCTTACTACACTCCTACTCCCTCCGCCATCTTGTCTCAATTCTCCCGCTTTGATCATTTTTATAGATTGTGAAAACTGGTAAATGATCACTTAAGCCGGTCGTTCAAATACCACCTATCACATCCCCATTTGTTATATTTGTGAAAATATTATCAATTATTATGGCACTATGAGTTGTAATTCTTGTTGGCTTTGATATCAACGGATACATATTTAAACTGTACATTGAGTTTATAAATATACTGGTGTTATTTGAATCTGTTTTATTTCCCATATCAATGTTAAAGTCTCCACACAAAAAAAACTTCCATCCATCCATCCATCCATTTTCTTCCGCTTATCCGGGGTCGGGTCGCGGGGGTAGCAGCCTAAGTAGGGAGGCCCAGACTTCCCTCTCCCCAGCCACTTGGAGCAGCTCCTCTGGGGGAATCCCAAGGCGTTCCCAGGCCAGCCGAGAAACATAGTCCCTCCAGCGTATCCTGGGTCTTCCTCTGGGTCTCCTCCCGGTGGGACATGCCCGGAACACCTCACCAGGGAGGCGTCCAGGAGGCATCCTAACCAGATGCCCGAGCCACCTCAACTGGCTCCTCTCGATGTGGAGAAGCAGCGGCTCTACTCCGAGTCCCTCCCGGATGACTGAGCTTCTCACCCTATCTCTAAGGGAGAGTCCAGCCACCCTGCGGAGAAAACTCATTTCAGCCGCTTGTATCCGAGATCTTGTTCTTTCGGTCATAACCCAAAGCTCATGACCATAGATGAGGGTGGGAACGTAGATCGATCGGTAAATTGAGAGCTTTGCCTTTTGACTCAGCTCTCTCTTCACCACGACAGACCGGTACAGCGCCCGCTTCACTGCGGACGCTGCACCTATCCGCCTATCGATCTCACGCTCCAGTTTTCCCTCATTCGTGAACAAGATCCCGAGATACTTAAACTCCTCCACTTGGGTAAGGACCTCCTCCCCGACCCGGAGAGGGCACGCTACCCTTTTCCGGCTCAAAAAAAACTTTTTTATTAAAACTCTTCTCCAATAGCTCCAAGATTTTATCAGTGAATATTTCTATATTTGATCCTGGTGATCTATATACACAACTTATTATTATGTTTTTATCATTTTTGTTTATTATTTCTATTGTTATCATTTCCATAATATTATCAACAATTATTGACATTTCACTGTTTAATTTACATTTGATTTCATTATTAACAAATAGAGCGACTCCACCACCTCTTTTATTATTTCTGTTCATATGAAATAATTCATACCCTTCGATGTGAATATTATTTGTGTTTTCATCATTGAGCCATGTCTCTGACAGTGCTATTATCGTAAAAGTTCTATTTAACTGTTTTAAGTAATCTGTTATTTTGGATATATTTGCATTTATACTTCTGCTATTAAAGTGAATAATAGAGAGAACCCCATTTGTTATATTGATGTCATTAAACTGCTCTTCATTATAATATTCACTATCTTTTATTACAGGAAAAAAATTTGCATCAATTACATCTTCAACATTATATATTTTAGGTTCTGAGTCTTCGTATGCTGTCATGTTCTAATGTATTTGTTCATTTCACTGTATATTATGTCCATTTTGTGTGTAAGTTGTTTCATTGATTAGTGATTTGTCATCTCCTGAGTTCCTCCAAGTTTTTCCAGATCCTTCAGCTCTTTTATCATTTTAGGCTGAGCCCCTTAATGTGTTTTGATAAAGATGTTTCCATTTCTTGTCCATGTTGATACTATGTTGTTCTGTTTTTTAACAAACTTGCTTCGGAAACCAATGTTTCCATTTTTTTTGGTTAGATGTTCATTTATGTAAACTTTTGTTCCCTGCAGTTTTTTTTGCTTGCATAATTACATTGTTTTTTAACTTCCTGCTGAACTTGACGACTACTGGCGGTTTGAATTTTGGTGATTTACTGGGCAGGGTGTGACAGAACGAAATGTCCCTATGTTCTATGTTAATGTTCTTGTTCTGTAAAAAAGTAACTACATGCTCCTCCAGAGTCTGTAGTTCTTCCTGAGATGCATCCTCAGTTGGGTTAGTGTTAGTAAGAGCTTTTGAATATGTCCGACACTTACTAACATCACGTCCTGTGATCACCAAGTTGTCTTGCTTTGTGTATTGTTCTAAGTCCTCTATTTTTCGTTCCAGTTCAGCTATTTTATTGTCTTTGTTAATTATCAGTTCTTTCAGTTGTCTTATTTCATCAACCAGATTGGCCTTTGAATCCAGTCTTGCTGATAATTTTTCCAGTTGTTCACCCATAAAGTTTAGTGAATTTTTAAAGTCTTGGATTTCTGCTGAGTTGTTTCCCTTCGAGTCTGGTGACTTTTGTCCTTTACCTTTCGTCATACTTACAGAGTTTGTAGACTTGTGGTAGCAGGTCTCTGGTTTGTTTACTGAACCACGTGGCCCTTCCACGAGGCTCACAGGCCTAACGATGGTGGCTGTGGCCCAGCACCCAGATCAGCAGCTTTCAGATCAGAACTCACGGTCTCAGCAGCCTGCAGCAATCAGATCTGTTATCCGAAGAGGTTGGCTCACTAGCCCAGCTTAGACGGCGGTCCTCCGGTTCACGCACGGTGCTCGGTCTCCTCCGGTCGCAGCAGCTTCGATGTTAGCCCAGTTAGCATAGCACGTAGCTCCAGGTGCAGCTCTGATGCTAGCCCAGCTCCAGACGGCAGTTCTCTAGTTCGCACACGATGCCCGGCCCAGCTCGAAGCTCCAGGCAGCGGTCCTCCGGTTCGCGCACGGTGCTCGGCCTCCTCCGGTCACAGCAGCTCACGGTGCTCTGCCTCCTCCGGTCACAGCAGCTCGGATGTTAGCTCAGTTAGCACAGCACCTAGCTCCGATGCTAGCCCAGCTCGTAGCTCCCGACAGCGGTACACCGGTACTTGCACGGCGCTTAGCCTCCTTCGGTCGCAACAGCTCCGAGGTCTGCACACGATACCTGTCGACGGCTTTTCAGTCCGTGCTGCGTTCAGCCCTCTCTGGTCGCGGCGGCTTCGAGGTCGGCTAGCCAGCTTAGCCTGTGGCTCGAGACGCAAGCTCACAGATCCGTGCTCGGCCCCCTCCAATCAAAGATTCAAAATCGGTCAGCCAGCTCAGCTGGTGGCGACTCTTCAGTTCATCCGCGACGTTCAGTTCATGCCAGATATATATATTTCTTTGTTTTACGTTGCTTTCAGCTGGAGCTCTCCTCTCCCCCTGTTGCTCCAGCGATGACGTCACTGGAAAAAGTGTATAACGCATAAGAAAAAGTGTAAGTATAAAACTATGTCTGTGTTAATCTTCACATATTTGTGCGTATTAGTTCAAATCGGCAATATTTGGTCTAAAATCGTGTTTACGGTAACCCTATGGGTTGAACAGAGGAATTGCGCCTTGATTTTCTTATTGGTCAAGGACTGTTCACTCTGACGTCACAAAAGTGGTTCAAGCAGAGCCAATCCCCTGCAGAGATGAGAAGGTCCGCGCTGCAGTTCATACCTTATGGAAGTGGTGCATTGCACTCCGGAAAAGTACTGCAAAGAAGCATATTATAGTTTTTGGAATGGCAATAGTTATTTGTATATTTTAACTTATTTATTTTAGGAATACTTTTCACAACATTGAAACTATGTGGTTGTATTTGTTTGCTTATATTGCGATGGACGAATAATGCATACCGTATATGCCACAATAGGGAAATGGTGTAGGTGCGGGTTTGGGATCCGACAGACCTAGGTTCGAACCCCGGTCACGGAATAGTTTGTGGTATTATTATTATTTTTTATTTTTTTAGGCCTTTGTTTTGGATAGATCGGGTGGGGATGGATAAATACTAGCCTGGTTGGAACCAGACCCATGTCCTTCACTTCGCTTTGGACTAGGGTCTGGCATTCCTCCCATTGAAAACGATTTCTCCTGGAGATTTTTGAATGGACCAATCAGAGAACAGAAGGCGGAGTTTTGTTAGTTTAGCCTGGCGAGGTCCAGGCTATCAGATAAATTGCTCAGAAACCACTCGGTGGATATTTTTTCTGCCACCAGTGTGTAATTATATGGCTCTAATTTACTGACTGTTGGCCTAGATGAAACATTTGAGATAAAATTCGATTTTTTATCATTTATTTTCGTAGCGCACCCGAGGCTGTTTGGAAAATGTCAAACCGAAACTATTTAAATCCAGCAGATTTGACCATTTCGTGAATTGATTTAGGAACTGTTAAGCTCAGGAACACTTCTGATATAACGTCAGCTAAGAAATATATTTTTTATCAGCAGAGAAATAATAGTTTTTTACCTTGTTTTGATGAAAATTCCTTCGTGGCGGCAGCCATTTTGAATGACGACGTCAGTCGACGTCGTTCAAAACTCCGCCTTCTGCTCTCTGATTGCTCAGGAACACTTCTGATATAACGTCAGCTATGAAATATATTTTTTCTCAGCAGAGAAATAATAGTTTTTTACCTTGTTTTGTTGAAAATTCCTTCGTGGCGGCAGCCATTTTGAATGACGACGTCAGTCGACGTCGTTCAAAACTCCGCCTTCTGTTCTCTGATTGGTCCGAACAAAAATCTACCGGAGAAATGGTTGTGGATGGGAGAAGTCCCAGACTGTGCAGTGAAGGGAAATGAGAATTGAGCGGAGCTGTGCAGGAAGGCGAGGGCCAGGCTAGATAAATACAGCTACATATTTATTCTTTGTTTTTGCTTGCTGTAAGTTGTTTGCTGGAGTTTTAGTTTGTTGCCAGAGGAGGCGTGAACGCAGCTCAACCCCCCACCTCCTCCCCTCCTTGTCTCTCGACACTCCCATTTTCATGAGGGATTTTGAATCCGGTCTGGGGGTGGAGTTACCGTTTCACAGTGTGTTGAGGACCACTTTAATGGAGTAAATGTGCTGTAAACAAACAAAAATCAGGAAAACTATTCAAAGAAAATAGAACTTTACACACATCAAATACTCATTTTAAAAGTCCAGACCCAGTTCGTGGCTAATTAACCACGCAACTGACACGAGTGCTCAGGGGCCGCGCCCCAAACATCGGCATGTGGCGGAGTCCAGTGAAGCTGCCACAGGTGTCTGGAGACAATTAAGTGTAATCATCTGGAGGACCCAAAAAGCAGTCCTTCATGAAGACAGAACAATGGCAAGAGTCCGTAGAGAAACACAGTTGTAACCCCAGTGGAGACAAAGCAGCAGTGGTCCCAACTTCAGCAAAGAACCTATAAAATTCAGTCAATAGTCACTATCAAACAGTATTAAATTTGAAGCTGACAATGAGAGTTGGGACTCAACTACATGTACTCACCTGCTGACACACACAGACTCACACACATGGAGGAGGAGGAAAGCAGCAAGCTTGATGCTCAACTGCAATAACACTAATGCCCCTTTTCCACCGGTCGGCACGGGTCGGATGTTACGTCATATGTGCGTCGCAGAGACCCCCTTTCATCCTCCCCACCGGATATTCCGTGCTGCTCCGCGCCAGATTTCTTGAGATTTTTGGTGTGGTTTCAGAGGGGTACTGAGGCGTGCTCACCCGCTCCGGAAGGAGGAAGGAGGAGACTCGAGCTGTTTTCACTGAAGCGAGGGAAGCGATCACGGCAGGACTTTACATGAATAACACGGTAAAAACAATTAAAAAAAAAATTATAGCAAAGATGGGTCTTCAGCTGAACGTGTCCTTAATAAAATCACGTACTGCTCAAAACTGCAGGATTTAAAAAGTAGGATCGCCACGAGCAACGCGCGCGGGCGGCTTTATGTCTTTAAAATGTAGCTCAATGAACAGATATAAAAATATATTTCATAGCTGACTTTATAGTACGAGGGCTCCTGAGCTCAACCACGCTTTAATATTGTCACGTAGTGGTCAAATCTGCTGCATTTAAAGTAGGTTCGCTTTGACTTCTTCCAAACCTGTGCGTGCACTACGAAAATAAATTATAAAAATTCGAATAATAATTCAAATAACTCAAACGGGTTACAGTCAGTACATGAACATGTTGTGAATAAAATGAGTTAGTTTGAAAAATATCTGCCATGTGGTTTTTGATATAATTGATGATATGTGATACAAAGTACAAGGGGGAAAAAGATAGGAGCTGCTTGACACATTTATGTCTATAAAACTGAAGTAAACATGAGGGAGACCATATATTGTGTCTTTAAACACATATAGTGCCACCCAGATGTAACTAAAGGATTTTAACAGGGGTCAGTATTAATACTGACCTCTTTATCCTTAATTAACTTACTTATTCAGATTGAATAGTAAATTTCACGGATTCTGTTCTTTTTCAGTTTACCCAATATTTCTGTGATCTTTATGATGGATAAATAAACAGAGCCATTAAGTGACAATGGACATTAACTTAGTTTGGTATGCCAGGCGACACTACCATTTATTTAAAATAAATCAACTAAATTAACACCATTACACTTGATTGACATGATTTCACTTTCTTTCAAATCAAATACGTCAGCACACTTAAATTTAACACAACAGACATAAATACTAGATGTTAAACATATTTAGTCTGAGGGCTCTTTAAACTTAATTATAGTTTCCAGCTTAGATTGGGAGGGGAAAGAATAGGAGGAAAGATTTAAGAAAAAATTATCGTGAGCATGATACCAGAGTGACACTTCTCATCCGACTTCTGCTAAAATCCAGGTACGTTTTGTAAAACAGCTCTTTACCTTTTGACGATAGCCCGGTAAGAGGGAAGACCTTGTAGCTTTTCAGATGCACGGGTCCTTGTGGGAACCAGTACAATACCTTCGAGCAGGGTTCTGGTTTACGTTTCAACGTCTCCTGGTTTTCGCTTGGTCATCAGAGAATATGTCAGCTTCAGGCCTCTGACTTCAAGATAAACTTATTCCAGGAAGGAATAAACAAAGTTTTTTAGCTTACGCTAGTTCGAAGTGGACCCATAACCAGTGGCGGCTGGTGGTGATATTTTTAGGGTGGGCTAATTTACACACACACACACATACACACACACACACGTATAATGTACACATACATGTAATGCTGCAGGTTGGATTCCAACAACAGAGGCATCAATGTGAAATAAAGAAAACCCACTGTAAATTGACATTATGTCCTTTTTCAGCACAAAGACAAGCGTAAAACAACCAACCACCAAGAATACCAAAAGCCAAGCTTAAATAGAACCTTTTTCATCCAACTTACATTGCCCTGCATTAAGGGTTTCAACTGTAAAAGATTATTATTTTCCCAGTCAAACAGCTTTGCATAACTGCATCACACTCCTCCACACTCCTTTTCCCTCGTTTTTCAGGACTTTTTCAGGTTTCACAGGTTTTTTCAAAAACTTCTAATTTATTTTACATCTCAGTGTAGGACTACGGTGACAAACTGTGTCTCCTCCGAACAGTGATGGCATAGTTACATTGAAAAAGTAACTTAGTTAAGTTACTGATAAGTCCTTGGGAAAAGTAACTTAGTTAAGTTACTGATTACTTGATTTGGAAAGTAACTAAGTTAGATTACTAAGTTACTTTATTACCACTTTCGGCCGCTAGGGGTAGCAGTACCACTTTCATTTTTTTGTACTTCATTGTGTTTTATGAGTGTGGACAAAGTCAAACACTAAAGCTGTTTAGAAAAAGTTTATGTTGTTTATTTTCTTAAAGGGACAGAAATGTTTGTGAAACCTTGTTTTCGTACCAGTTTGAAGGAGCGGTGTACAATAATTCAGGGAATAAGATTGTGGAATGGTCTGGAAGAAAATGT
>JBBPBX010004177.1:49554-68081 GCA_038048925.1 Garcialebias charrua | reverse complement strand
GAAACACCAAACACCCCTAAAACACCAAACACCCAATGAACATAAGCATAAAATGAAATAATAAAAGTGTAATACTGTCCTGAGTTTTTGCATAGTAGTATGAAAAGTATAAAAACGTAAATCTATAAAATAAACTGAAGTTTCTAGCGTTGACATTTGCAAAGAGTGGCACAGCAGCATATAAGTTAATGTACACAGTATATGTATGAGGTAGTTGATGTTGGTATAGAGGCAAAGTGGCATATGCAGTGAGGCACATAAGGCACATTTGGCATCCTTAGATAAGGCTAGTCAGAGAATGCTGTATATGTATCTGCAGTAGTGTAGATAAAAGTAGTGTAAATGTAAACAGTAGTAATAAATGTAAAGCAGTAGTAATAAATGTAAACAGTATTAATAAATGTAAACAGTGAATGTAAACAGTAGTATGACTATAGGCAGTAATGTAATACAAACATTAGTGCAAATATGAGAAGTAGTGCAAACTGAATGAACACATGACCGAGAGTTTAGTGAATAACCCGTTTGATGACACAGAGTCCAGTGTTAAAATCTTTGTGTTGTGTGGTAATGTGTGAGAAAGTTTTTTGTGTTAAGGCAGTTCAAATGGGAGGGGAGGCAGAGCAGGCAGAGTGTTTAGCATTCTGACTGCCTGATGAACAGAGCTGTCTCTCAGTCTGCTGGTTCGAGCCTGGAGACTCCTCAGTCTCCTCCCTGATGGCAGCAGTCTAAAGCGGCTGTGTAGTGGGTGTGTGGGATCACCTGCCATGCGGTGGGCTTTCCGAGTGAGGCGTTTGCTGTGTAAGTCCTGCAGTGAGGGCAAGGAGGTGCCGACGATCTTCTCAGCTGCTTTCACGATGCGCTGGAGGCTCTTGCGGCAGGATGCAGTGCATGCACCAAACCACACAGTGATGCAGCTGGTCAGGACACTTTCTATGGCACCTCTGTAGAAGGTGCACATGATGGAGGTTGAAGCTCCAGCCCTTTTCAGCTTGCGGAGAAAGTAGAGGCGCTGGTGAGCCTTCTTCGCCAGTGCTGCAGTGTTCCTGCTCCAGGACAGGTCCTTTGAGACGTGCACTCCCAGGAACTTGGTGCTGTCCACTCTCTCCACTGCGGTGCTGTTGATGGTCAGAGGGGCATGTTGTGCATCCCTCTTCCTGAAGTCCACGACAATCTCCTTTGTCTTCTCCACGTTGAGAGTGAGATTGTTGTGTCCGCACCACAAGGCCAAGCGGCTCACCTCGTTCCTGTAGTCCGTCTCATCGTTGTTGCTGATGAGACCTACCACTGTTGTGTCGTCCGCAAACTTGATGAAGTGGTTGGAGCTGTACGATGGTGTGCAGTCGTGTGTTAGCAGGGTGAATAGAAGGGGGCTCAGCACACATCCTTGTGGGGCCCCTGTGTTCAATGTGATGGTGCTAGATGTGTTACTCCCGATCCGTACTGTCTGTGGTCTCCCGGTCAGGAAGTCTAGCAGCCAGTTACACATTGAGGTGTTCAGCCCCAGACTGTCCAGTTTATGGATGAGCTGTTGGGGGATGATGGTGTTGAATGCCGAGCTGAAGTCGATGAACAGCATTCTAACATAAGAGTCCTTCGTGTCCAGATGTGTGAGAGCTGTGTGGAGGGCAGAGGAGATGGCATCGTCGGTTGAGCGATTAGGTCGGTATGCAAATTGGAAGGGATCCAGGGAGGCAGGGAGGACAGATGTGATGCTTTTCATGACTAGCCGTTCAAAGCACTTCATCAGGATGGGGGTGAGTGCTACTGGGCGATAGTCATTGAGGCATGCGGGCGTTGCCTTCTTTGGGACAGGGATGATGGTGGTGGCTTTGAAACAGGTGGGGACGATGGCCTGGCTTAGTGAGATGTTAAAGATGTCCGTGAAGACCGCTGCGAGTTCCCCTGCACAGTCCTTCAGCACACGACCAGGTATGTTGTCAGGACCAGAGGCCTTCCGGGCGTTAATCTTGATGAATGAACGCCTTACGCTGTCTGAGGACAGCGCCAGCACCTGGCCATCAGGAGAGGGGGGGAATTTATGTGCAGGTGTGCTGTTACTTGCCTCAAACCGAGCGAAGAACTCATTCAGTTCATTCAGCGTAGAGGTTGAGCTGTCACAGGTCTGGGGGGGGGGTTGTAGTCTGTGATGGTCTGTATTCCCTGCCACAGACTGCGTGTATCCTTGCTGTCCTTGAAACGGTGAGCTATTTTCTTGGAATACTGCTCCTTGGCCTCACTGATGCCCTGGGTCAGGTTCTTTCTGGCTGCCTTCAGGCCCACCTGATCTCCCGCTTTGAAGGCAGCATTCCTGGCTTTCAGGAGTCTGTGAACCTCAGCTGTCAGCCATGGCTTCTGATTAGCCCGAACAGTGATGGTTTTGAGGTTGGTAACATCATCAATGCACTTGGCGATGTATCAACATCTTTACGAATCTTCACGAATCTTCACTATCCTTTACTATTCTTCACTATCCTTGACTATTCTTTACTATTCTTCACTATTCTTTACTATTCTTTACGAATCTTCACTATTCTTTATGAATCTTCACTATTCTTCACTATTCTTCACTATTCTTCACTATCCTTTACTATTCTTTACGAATCTTCACTATTCTTTACGAATCTTTACGAATCTTCACGAATCTTCACGAATCTTTACGAATCTTTACGAATCTTTACGAATCTTTACGAATCTTTACGAATCTTTACGAATCTTTACGAATCTTTACGAATCTTTACGAATCTTTACGAATCTTCACGAATCTTCACGAATCTTCACGAATCTTCACGAATCTTCACTATTCTTCACTATTCTTTACTATCACTATTCTTTACGAATCTTTACGAATCTTTACGAATCTTTACGAATCTTTACAAATCTTTACGAATCTTCACTATTCTTTACCATTCTTTACCATTCTTTACCATTCTTTACCATTCTTTACCATTATTTGCCATTCTTTACTATTCTTTACTATTCTTTACTATTCTTCACTATTTGTCGTCTGGCTTTGAAATCAAATACACACTTTTGGTTGCAGGGCGGCATGGTGGCGCAGTTGGCAGATCTGCTGCCTGTCAACAATCAGGTTGCCAGTCCAAATCCCGGCTGGGGTCTTTGTGTGGAGTTTGTATGTTCTCTCTGTGCATGTGTGGGTTTTCTCCAGGTACTCCAGTTTCCTCCCGCAGACCAAAAACATGCATGTTAGACTGACTGGTAACTCTAAATTGTCTCTAGGTGAGAGAGAGAGAATGGCTGTTTGTCTCTATGTGTCCCTGTGATGGACTGGAGACCTGTCCAGGTGTCCCCCACTTCTCACATAGTGATGGCTGGACATGGGTACCAGTAAATGGACTGTACTTATATAGCACGTTTCTATCTGATCAAGACACTCAAAGTTCTTTACAACACAACATGTGTCTTCATTTACCCAGTCATACAGCACTCTACTAGATCTCTACAAAGTTAATTGAACAAATCATTCTAAAGAGATTAATCAGAGCTTTATCATATTCATACACTGATAGGAGACACATTGGAGGCAACGAGAGGTTCAGTGTCTTGCCCATGTACACATCAGTATGTGACTGTTGGTGGATTTGAACCCCCAACTCTTGCATTGGAGGACGACTGCTCTAACTACTCAGCCACAGCCGCCTGCCAGTGACCCCCAGCGACATGAAAAGGAAGAAGCAGGTAAAAATAATGGATGAGTGGATGGATGGAAGGATGGATGGCTTTTGGTTGCAGTGTGTTTCACATCAGTGACTTCATGCATAAAAAGCTGTGAGTGAAAAGGAGATGGATTCTGGTGAAACATGAGGAGCTCTGTAGGTCAGACGGACTTCACAGCAGAACATCATTAAAAGTTTTAGTTGAACTTTACACGTCTGCACTGCTATTTTGAGATCTTTAACACACAATCACAGTTTAGCTTGAATGATTTTCATAATTTTTTTCACAGAAAGTTTAACTCAATGATGTCCCATTATTTTTTGAGCTGTCTAAATGTTTCTAGTACTAGTTTAGCTCTTTTATCTGCATTTACAAACTGCACATTACAACATTATCTTATTTGGCCCAGTGTGTGCTTCACTGCTACAGGATTGGTGGTTTTCTCTCAAACCCCTGAAGAGTGCAAAGTAAAAGCCTGAGCGGTCACAGATTTATCTTGTAGCTCAAAATATTCACTTGAAAACTAGAAGTGAAGGTTAACTTTTCATTTCTCCCACATGATGCATTCAAAGTCACATTTGTGACATCAGAGTCTTCTGTCATTCACAGGTCAAGTTTTTCAAGACACCTTACACATTTTCTTCACAATGTTTTTGTTCTTTTTTTTTTATGAATGTATTTTATGAACTGTCACATGGACAAACAATTGAAAGAAGAGACTTTACACATGTCCCCGTTGCATGTCGGTGTTGAACGGGAGCCGGGACGTCACAGAACTCACGTCTGCTCAGCTAGACGTCCCAGCTGCCATATAGTGGAGTTAGTGGACGACACAGCAGTAGTTGGACACATCACGAACAACGATGAGTCCAAATACAGAGAGGAGGTGGAACACCTGGTGCAGTGGTGCAGAGACAATAATCTCTGTATCAATGTGAAGAAAACCAAAGAGATGGTGGTGGATTTCATCGGAGCAGCAGCTGTGGAGGTGGTCTCCTGCTACAGCTACCTGGGGGTGCATATATCCAGTGACCTCACCTGGAGAGCCAACACTTCCTGTCTGGTCAAAAAGGCCCACCAGCATCTCTACTTCCTCAGGAAGCTGAAGAGAGCTGGACTTGGGAGCTCTGTCCTGAGGAGCTTCCATCACTGTGTGGTGGAGAACGTTCTCTGCAGCTGCATCACCGTGTGGCACAACATCTGCACTGCTGCTGAGAGGATGGCTCTGCAGAGGGTGGTTATGAGTGCCCTTCCCACCACCTTGGACATCTACACTTCATGATGCAGGGGGAGGGTGCTCCGCATCATGAAGGACCCCACTCATCCTACACACAGTCTGTTCCAGCCCCTCCCCTCAAGCAGGATGCTGAGGAGCATTCAGAGCAAGACCAGCAGGCTCAGAAACCGTTTCTTCCCTGCAGCTGTCAGACTGATGAACTCGAGCTGTACTTAATTCAGCTTCATCCAATGTTTTTTAACTTATATATATAGATATGTGTGTGTATATATATCAACGTTCCTTCATGTAGATAAAACTCCACACAGCTCCAGCATGAAACAAGAATAGCGTGGGAGAAGCTCTGATTCAGCTCAAAGGTAACAGTTTTTCTCATATTATACTAAAACTAATAGACAAGTTGTACAACAAACTTCATGTGATTTGTCTTTTTAACAGGTTGGAGAGACCAGATGAGACACATCATTTGGAGCCAGTTCTAAATGACACAATTTATGGTTTATAAATTACAGTTCAGAAGAGATTTTAATGTAAACTTGGGTAAACAGGTTTAGATTTTTTTTTTTAGATTTACTAAATATGAATTAAATGGTTAAAAAAAATTGAAGTCTGTATTTTATATTGAGTTAAAGGTTAATGCCCTTTGGTAGGCTGAAGTCTGTTAACTTTTTTTATACATACAGTATACGTATATATATATATATATATATATATATTGAATTATTTGTCTGTGATGGACTGGAGACCTGTCCAGGTGTCCCCCGCCTCACACACAGTGATGGCTGGACATGGACATCAGTGACCCCCGTGACTCTTAAAGGAAGAAGTGGGTAAAGATGATGAAAGGAAGAAGTGGGTAAAGAATAAAGATGATGGATGAATTATTTGTTCCTAGATTTTTCTTTTATTGTTTTAGAGAAATCCAGGCAACTAAGCTAATACTGGTAATTTAAGTTACAGAATTTAATGCATTCCCGTATAATTTGTTCCTATTTTTGGTATAAATATCAAACAATGCAAAACATTTGATACAGTACAGAACCTAAAATTATTGTTTTAAATAAATGTTCTATTTGTTTACATTGTTGTCTGAATCAAAAATCATTTTTGAATCGAAAAATCGATTTTGAATGGAATCGTGACACCAAAAATCAGAATGGAATCGATTCTACAGACACTGAGAGATTTGCACCCCTACTAAGGATTATGGAGAAGACATCTTTATCAAACATGCTAACGATGCTACAACAGGAAAACATCTAAAAAGAAAGTGCAGCAGATTATCCATCTTAAAGAAAACCGATGTTCCAATTCTCTGTGCGGTCCTTCACTTGCTTTAAAGATCGTGATTTGGACCTCTAGTGAAAACTGTTCACACGTTCATGTCTCATTTCCTTATAGCATGGCAGCAGAGCAGGGGCCCCGCCCCCAGGGTGCCTCCTTTGTGTGACCCATGGAAACAGGAAATAGGGAAGTTCTTATTCTGTCATAAATCTATTTAGCAGAAAACTCTTTGACCGGTCTCTAAACACAGTTTCCATATGATCAGAGGATCCGTGGCACCAAGACGTGCATGAAGAAGGATCACAGAGAGCACACCAGTGTGCAGTCATCACCGGCTCCTGCAGGGTAGCAGGCACTTTTACAAACTAAAAAAATTTGTTTTTGTGTCATAAACTGCTTCTACATTAACTGATGCACAAACTATGAGCATTTCAACCTTTTTTAAACTCTCATTTAGAGTTAGTCTGAAACAGAACGAGCCTGCGGCCTGCACATGAAGGAGTGAAGGACTTCACACATGTGATGTAACCGTGGCAGGTCCCTGCAGAGCACAGAGTACATCTATTATTGATGCCATGTCAGGTTAGGTGTGGCAGCTGAAGCCTTCTATCTGCTGTGGACAAACAAAGATGATTTTAAAGAAAACGTCTCGAGGAACCTGAAGGTTTCTGATGGAGCTGCTTCCACAAGTTCCACCAGAACTTTGTAAAAATCTACAAAAAACAACGTCTTCAGATTGATGGGTAAACTGTGAGTAAAGTAAAAATAAAACAGTTGCCAGTGGCTCGTTACGGTCACCATGGGAACCACAAACCTGTCTGTCGCTCCCTGACAGGCCGGTTAATGAGGCAGACAGTTTGACAGAGGTCAGACACTGAAGCTGAAGAGACGCGATGAGTTCAAGGAGAAAATATTTAGAGCTGAACCAAATGACTAATTGTGAGATGTTTCAGAGAAGAGCAGAATGTGACAACTGTTCTTCTCTCTGACAGATCCAAACATAAGTTCTTCTGTCTGAGAGGTCCAAACATCAGTTCTTTGTGTTTCATCAAGGTCCTTCTGATCTGTTAATTCTAACCCATTCTATTATTTGTTATAAACTTTGTCTACACTGTGTGATCTACAACTACCAGAACTCACACCAGTTCTGATCACACCACACATGTATGTCTATGACGTGTATGTTTTTAAAGCAGGCTGCCGGGCTACAGGACAAACATTTAGAACAGAACAGTAGACGTGTTTTAATGGCTGTGTCTTGGCAGACTTTAATAAACAAAGGATGGATGAAATCTGCACCACTGCAGGTTTTACTGACGTTCCTCGCTGCTCAGTCTTTATGTAACAAACATCTGCAGTTATGCACTTCACTTTTCTTTGTTCCCATCACCTCTGGTCCGCCTCACACTGAGCTGCAGTGACCGTGTCTCGCTCAGGACACACCACGGCTCGCTCCTGCAGCCCAGCCTCCTCAAACCCTGCACGTCTGCTCCGAGCGTTTTACTAGCTGTCACAGGTGAAAAACAGGAAGTGGAACATGTGAAGCCCTCAGGACGTGCAGGCCTGTGAGGGCGCAGGGCGTGGCCCCAAGTGACACCTTTGTTGATTTAATCTGGAGGATCTGACGTTAGCCCTTCCACGATCGAGCATAACTTTATTTAAAAGCAGGGTTTCAGTGCGTAAACCTCAATTAGACAGATGATATGACCTTCAAAGTGCCTTTATTAAGGAAGAGATCAACTGAGACACACCTATACTATAACCAGCAAACAAATAATTGTTTTTAAAGGGATTGTGACATGATTGTTTTACTATTCATAAAATTACTCAAAATATATATATTTTATCATTTAAATATGTTTGTTTTTGCAAACAAAATGATAAATCACTTTAATTTTGCTTTAAAAGTGATTTTGAACTTCAAGCCGTGTTTAATCATGGGAAATCCGATTACACTCGAACGCACCATATGTGATGTCACACTGGGCAGAGGGCTGTGGTGTCTTTAATAGCGGACAATTTAAAACTGGACGAATTTAGCAATCTATGTGAAGATTTGAGCTATTTGTCTTCATTTTGGGAAGCAGAAAATTGTTTGGGTGATGGAACAAGAAACAACAGGATCTAATTTAGGTCCGATGCTGTTTCAGACTTCCTTCATGTCGAGCTGCTCATACCTGCGCACTGTGACAAGCCCAGAGCTCTGCCCAGTGTGACATCACATATGGTGCGTTCGCGTGTAATGGGATTTCCCATGATTAAACACGGCTTGAAGTTCAAAATTACTTTTAAAGCAAAATTAAAGTGATTTATCATTTTGTTTGCAAAAACAAACATATTTAAATGATAAAATATATATATTTTGAGCAATTTTATGAATAGTAAAAAAATCATGTCACAATCCCTTTAAGTGCTAATCTTGTTAAATTCTTGTTAAAGTCCTCCTGTGCACGCTTCTGCGGCCGCCATTTGGCAGCCAATCAATTTTTGGCACAACACCGGCCCACATTTACAGGTTGTCAGCGGTGACACATAACCATGGGCGTGGCCAGGATTTCATGAGGGGCGGTTCGTTTAAAGGAAAAGTGGACCTGGAAAGAGCAACACGCCCCGGTGGTTCACTGGAAGCGCGTCGGGTTGCCAATCCAAACTTCGGGTTCGATCCTCACCTGGTTGAACTTATTTTACGTTTGTCTTTTATAGGATGAAAAAAAAGGAGTTTGTGTTATGCCTGTGGTTAACACAAACTCCTTTTTTTTAATCCAATAAAAGACAAACGTAAAATAAGTTCAACCAGGTGAGGATCGAACCCGAGTCGAGATAAAGTTTGGATTGGCAACCCGACGCGCTTCCAGTGAACCACCGAGGCGTGTTAACCAGTTCGACCTTAGCGGTTTCTCCATACCTTCTCTTTCCACCTCTCTTAACACAGAACTTGTTTTGTGCAGGAGTTGTAGGCGGGACTTCATAGGCAAAGTGGGCGGTTCGTTCGAACCCCGCGAACTCCCCCTGGCTACGCGCATGATAACAAACACGACTTGTACGGTGAAGAGACATATTGATGTTTTTTCCACTTTATTAGACGTATTTGGACTGTGACTCAGGGTGTTCCTTCTCAGTCAAGAAGAAAGTGTTTGATAGAACCTGTTTTGCCTCCAGTTCTTACATGTGTCCAGTTTCACTACTTTCATTCATTCATTCATTCATTCATTCATTCATTCATTCATTCATTCATTCAACCTTTATTTATACAGGCTAGCCTCATTGAGCCACGGGGACTCATTTACAAGAGGGACCTGTCTCACTCACATCCAGGGTCGATTTAGAGTTAACAATCAGCCTAACATGCATGTTTTTGGACTGTGGGAGGAAACCGGAGCACCTGGAGAAGACCAACGCATGCACGGAGAGAACATGCAAACTCCACCCAGAAAGGCCCCCGGACCGGGTTTTGAACCGGGGACCTGCTCACTGAGAGGCAGCAGCTCTACCAGTTGTGCCACCGTGCTGCCCCGTACTTTGTGTCTGTCTGAACAGATCTCACTTGTAAATGAGTCTTCGAGGCTCAGTGTGATTTATCTGTCTAAATAAAGGTTGCATGAATGACGTGCACGGCGGCAAGTATGGTACAGGTAGTCCCCGACTTACGAGCGCTCTGACCTACGAGGTTCCGGACTTACGAGCTGGCGAATTTTTGGAAAAAACGCAAAAAATACCGAGTTTTTCTGTGTTTTTTCACCACAGTTCGTTAGCTAAACATGTGGACACACGTTTCCGATCATTTTTATGCACTCGTAAGCAGTTTTTCGATGAAAAACGAGTGTTTGTAGTCGCGCTAGCAAAACCGTTCCAACTTACGAGCGAAATTCCGGACTTACGAGACACGTGGCGGCCGTTCCAAGTTACGAATTTTCGCTTTACGAGCGCCTCGGAGGAACGGAACTCGCTCGTAAGTCGGGGACTACCTGTACTTGCTTTATTTTTGTCTTTCTATGCTACTTTTAGCTTGTTCCAACTTTTGTTTGGCTTGTTTTAGCTTTAACGACCCAATTTCTGCTTCTTTGACAAATTTGAGCAAAGTCCTTCAGCGCTCAGCGTTCCCAGAGTGTTTTATAGGAAACACTGGTTGTTATTTATCCCCAGAGCGGGCTTCAGACCTGGACGTTTGGAGCTGTGACCTCAGATGTTCCTGTCAGAAACACAGCTCAGCTCCACACTTACTAAAGCTACGTTCAAACGAGCTTGACATGCTCGTCACAACTCTGCACATTTTGTTGCACTATTTTTTTGTTCGAACACTTTCAAAGATCACGAGTCAAGACAGCAAGTTAATGCACAACCAACATGGGGACTCCAGTCTGAGACCTCCTGCAGTTTCTCTTCCACTGCTGTTCAGTAACTGGTCTCCAGCAGCAGCAGCCCAGTGAGAGCTTGGCTTTAACTGCTGGGACTTTGCAGAGACGAGGAGACCTTCTCTGTTAGGAATCAGGCCGTGGTTGTCCAGCTCTTCAGGGAACAGGTTTGGACTTTGAATATCTGTAACATGGGAGGTCAGAACCAAACATCTGGACTAACAGAGGGGGGTTATCTGTCAATCAATCCAGAAGGCTTGTCAGCAACTGACCAATCAGCCATCTCAATTTGTCCTGAAGGTAAACGCCCCTTACCTGCAGGAGCTCCGCCCCCTTTTCCTCCAACAACAACGTCAGGGTTCTGCATTATGAACATTTTGCAGTCAGAAGGATTTCATGAAAAATCATCAGACAAATGGATGAACGTCGTCAGTGGAGAACATGTCATTCAGACACGCGTCACTCTGAGAGTTTAGAGGGTGGAAGACAGTTTATTACATTTACGAAACAAAACGAGTCTGAAAAATGTAAACGATGATAAAGGCCTGCAGCCGACCTCATGATCAGCTGATTACAACAGTGACAAACAGGAAGTAGCACATGTTCATCTGGATGAAGGTCACTGCAGGTAAATCCTCCATTTTCTGTCATGAATACATTGAACACTTAATGGATAAATTAAAGGTTAATGCTAAAGATAGTCGTGTTTATTTTGTGTTTTGTATGTAGATATATGTTGTAACTTCTGGTTGTATAAGTTTAGTCTTTGTTTGTTGTAATCAGTTCAAACTAAACTGATTTTACACAAAGTGTTTAATAAGTTGTGTAAAGTAAAATGTACTCTTTCAAACTGACCTTCACTCTGAGGTCTTGTCCTGTGTCGCAGCATGAAAACATCCAGTGCACCAACTAGTTGAAGTTACTGTATTAGTATCTTAGAATGTACTTCCTGTGTACTTTGCCTTCATGTTGCTGATGAGGCAGAACTCCTCATGAACACCTCAGGTAACACCATGAGCTTCACCACCTCCACCATTACAGCCATGTTGTTTGTTTGTCTGGACCCCGGGTTACATTTCTGCTGGGGCGGAGCGATCTAATCATTCGGCTCATATCCCACCAGTCAAAAATAAAAAATGATTGGATTAAATATAAAAACTGCCAACAAATGCTACTACAGCGCTCTCAGGAAACTGGTTTTATTTCTACCAGTATGAAGTTTATTTATGTTCCTGTTTATAGTTTTACATTTTCTGCACGCTTAACTACTTCATCAGCCTTACAGCTACTTTAACCACTCATATAGCTAAACCTTTAGCTAGCTTAAAGCATTACAGCTGTGACATTTGGTTGTAATTTATGCACTTTTGGAAATATTTGATTTATTTAGAATTATTTTCCATGTTGAGATGAAGGCAGAAAAACTAGTGGCTTTTGAAAATCTACTTCAGCATACTTGCCTAATATTAGCTTTAAGCTACTATTTTGCTGGTTTTATCTTTTGTTTTTGCTAATTTCAGCATTTAGATATTATTCTCCTAATCTTTGCTGTTACACAACATTTTTCTGGTCGTGGCTTTTAGCTACCTTTTCACTGGTTTTAGCTTTTGTTATGCTAATTTTAGCTTATAGCTTCTTTTTGTTGCTAAGTTTAGCTTGAAGTTATTCTGTTGCTGGTCAGGTTGTCGTTAACAAGATATTTTGCTAACAGACAGATTATCGCTGCACAGACAAAAATATTAATGACTTTTGTCTTCAATAAAACTGAACTCAGACAAAGTAGTCTGGACTTTGTGCTCAGGCTTCAGGGCCACTGGTCCAGGTCTAACAGACACTGGTCCAGGTCTAACAGACACTGGTCCAGGTCTAACAGACACTGGTCCAGGTCTAACAGACACTGGTCCAGGTCTAGCAGACGCTGGTCCAGGTCTAGCAGACACTGGTCCAGGTCTAGCAGACACTGGTCCAGGTCTAACAGACACTGGTCCAGGTCTAACAGACACTGGTCCAGGTCTAACAGACACTGGTCCAGGTCTAACAGACACTGGTCCAGGTCTAACAGACACTGGTCCAGGTCTAACAGACACTGGTCCAGGTCTAACAGACACTGGTCCAGGTCTAACAGACACTGGTCCAGGTCTAACAGACACTGGTCCAGGTCTAGCAGACACTGGTCCAGGTCTAACAGACACTGGTCCAGGTCTAGCAGACACTGGTCCAGGTCTAACAGACACTGGTCCAGGTCTAACAGACACTGGTCCAGGTCTAACAGACACTGGTCCAGGTCTAACAGACACTGGTCCAGGTCTAACAGACACTGGTCCAGGTCTAACAGACACTGGTCCAGGTCTAACAGACACTGGTCCAGGTCTAACAGACACTGGTCCAGGTCTAGCAGACACTGGTCCAGGTCTAACAGACACTGGTCCAGGTCTAGCAGACACTGGTCCAGGTCTAACAGACACTGGTCCAGGTCTAACAGACACTGGTCCAGGTCTAGCAGACACTGGTCCAGGTCTAGCAGACGCTGGTCCAGGTCTAGCAGACGCTGGTCCAGGTCTAGCAGACGCTGGTCCAGGTCTAGCAGACGCTGGTCCAGGTCTAGCAGACGCTGGTCCAGGTCTAGCAGACGCTGGTCCAGGTCTAGCAGACGCTGGTCCAGGTCTAGCAGACGCTGGTCCAGGTCTAACAGACGCTGGTCCAGGTCTAGCAGACGCTGGTCCAGGTCTAACAGACGCTGGTCCAGGTCTAACAGACGCTGGTCCAGGTCTAGCAGACGCTGGTCCAGGTCTAGCAGACGCTGGTCCAGGTCTAACAGACGCTGGTCCAGGTCTAGCAGACGCTGGTCCAGGTCTAACAGACGCTGGTCCAGGTCTAGCAGACGCTGGTCCAGGTCTAACAGACGCTGGTCCAGGTCTAACAGACGCTGGTCCAGGTCTAACAGACGCTGGTCCAGGTCTAGCAGACGCTGGTCCAGGTCTAACAGACGCTGGTCCAGGTCTAGCAGACGCTGGTCCAGGTCTAACAGACGCTGGTCCAGGTCTAACAGACGCTGGTCCAGGTCTAACAGACGCTGGTCCAGGTCTAGCAGACGCTGGTCCAGGTCTAGCAGACGCTGGTCCAGGTCTAACAGACGCTGGTCCAGGTCTAGCAGACACTGGTCCAGGTCTAACAGACACTGGTCCAGGTCTAGCAGACACTGGTCCAGGTCTAACAGACACTGGTCCAGGTCTAACAGACACTGGTCCAGGTCTAACAGACACTGGTCCAGGTCTAACAGACACTGGTCCAGGTCTAACAGACACTGGTCCAGGTCTAGCAGACACTGGTCCAGGTCTAGCAGACGCTGGTCCAGGTCTAGCAGACGCTGGTCCAGGTCTAGCAGACGCTGGTCCAGGTCTAACAGACGCTGGTCCAGGTCTAACAGACGCTGGTCCAGGTCTAGCAGACGCTGGTCCAGGTCTAGCAGACGCTGGTCCAGGTCTAACAGACGCTGGTCCAGGTCTAACAGACGCTGGTCCAGGTCTAACAGACGCTGGTCCAGGTCTAACAGACGCTGGTCCAGGTCTAACAGACGCTGGTCCAGGTCTAACAGACACTGGTCCAGGTCTAACAGACGCTGGTCCAGGTCTAACAGACACTGGTCCAGGTCTAATAGACACTGGTCCAGGTCTAGCAGACACTGGTCCAGGTCTAACAGACACTGGTCCAGGTCTAACAGACGCTGGTCCAGGTCTAACAGACACTGGTCCAGGTCTAATAGACACTGGTCCAGGTCTAGCAGACACTGGTCCAGGTCTAGCAGACACTGGTCCAGGTCTAACAGACGCTGGTCCAGGTCTAACAGACGCTGGTCCAGGTCTAACAGACACTGGTCCAGGTCTAGCAGACACTGGTCCAGGTCTAACAGACGCTGGTCCAGGTCTAATAGACACTGGTCCAGGTCTAGCAGACGATGGTCCAGGTCTAACAGACGCTGGTCCAGGTCTAGCAGACACTGGTCCAGGTCTAGCATGGTAAATGGAGCTTATTTATATAGCGCTTTCCAGACCCCTGTGAGGAGCCCCAAAGCGCTTTACAATACCAGCCATCCACCCATTCATTCAGACATTCATACACCGGTAGTGGTAGCCTGCCTTGCAAGGCGCCATCCAGACCTACCGGGAGCAACTCGGGGTTAAGTGTCTTGCCCAGGGACACAACGACACATGGTGGGCGGATGCGGGACGCTGGTCCAGGTCTAGCAGACACTAGTCCAGGTTTAGCAGACACTGGTCCAGGTCTAACAGACGCTGGTCCAGGTCTAGCAGACACTGGTCCAGGTCTAACAGACGCTGGTCCAGGTCTAACAGACGCTGGTCCAGGTCTAGCAGACACTGGTCCAGGTCTAACAGACGCTGGTCCAGGTCTAGCAGACGCTGGTCCAGGTCTAGCAGACACTGGTCCAGGTCTAGCAGACACTGGTCCAGGTCTAGCAGACACTGGTCCAGGTCTAACAGACACTGGTCCAGGTCTAGCAGACGCTGGTCCAGGTCTAGCAGACGCTGGTCCAGGTCTAGCAGACACTGGTCCAGGTCTAGCAGACACTGGTCCAGGTCTAACAGACACTGGTCCAGGTCTAACAGACACTGGTCCAGGTCTAACAGACACTGGTCCAGGTCTAGCAGACGCTGGTCCAGGTCTAACAGACACTGGTCCAGGTCTAACAGACGCTGGTCCAGGTCTAGCAGACACTGGTCCAGGTCTAACAGACACTGGTCCAGGTCTAGCAGACACTGGTCCAGGTCTAGCAGACACTGGTCCAGGTCTAACAGACACTGGTCCAGGTCTAACAGACGCTGGTCCAGGTCTAGCAGACGCTGGTCCAGGTCTAGCAGACGCTGGTCCAGGTCTAGCAGACACTGGCCCAGGTCTAACAGACACTGGTCCAGGTCTAACAGACACTGGTCCAGGTCTAACAGACACTGGTCCAGGTCTAACAGACACTGGTCCAGGTCTAACAGACACTGGTCCAGGTCTAACAGACACTGGTCCAGGTCTAACAGACACTGGTCCAGGTCTAACAGACACTGGTCCAGGTCTAACAGACACTAGTCCAGGTCTAACAGACACTAGTCCAGGTCTAACAGACACTGGTCCAGGTCTAACAGACACTGGTCCAGGTCTAGCAGACGCTGGTCCAGGTCTAGCAGACGCTGGTCCAGGTCTAGCAGACACTGGTCCAGGTCTAACAGACACTGGTCCAGGTCTAACAGACACTGGTCCAGGTCTAACAGACACTGGTCCAGGTCTAACAGACACTGGTCCAGGTCTAACAGACACTGGTCCAGGTCTAACAGACACTGGTCCAGGTCTAACAGACACTGGTCCAGGTCTAACAGACGCTGGTCCAGGTCTAGCAGACACTGGTCCAGGTCTAACAGACGCTGGTCCAGGTCTAACAGACGCTGGTCCAGGTCTAGCAGACACTGGTCCAGGTCTAACAGACGCTGGTCCAGGTCTAACAGACACTGGTCCAGGTCTAGCAGACGCTGGTCCAGGTCTAACAGACACTGGTCCAGGTCTAACAGACGCTGGTCCAGGTCTAACAGACGCTGGTCCAGGTCTAGCAGACGCTGGTCCAGGTCTAACAGACGCTGGTCCAGGTCTAGCAGACACTGGTCCAGGTCTAACAGACGCTGGTCCAGGTCTAGCAGACACTGGTCCAGGTCTAACAGACACTGGTCCAGGTCTAGCAGACACTGGTCCAGGTCTAGCAGACACTGGTCCAGGTCTAACAGACACTGGTCCAGGTCTAACAGACGCTGGTCCAGGTCTAGCAGACACTGGTCCAGGTCTAACAGACACTGGTCCAGGTCTAGCAGACGCTGGTCCAGGTCTAACAGACTTTGGTCCAGGTCTAGCAGACGCTGGTCCAGGTCTAACAGACACTGTTCCAGGTCTAACAGACGCTGGTCCAGGTCTAGCAGACACTGGTCCAGGTCTAGCAGACACTGGTCCAGGTCTAGCAGACACTGGTCCAGGTAGGGCTGTATACCGAACCGAGGTTCTTTTATGGCACCGACCGAACTGTGTCGTTTGGTCGGTGTATGGATTGAAACGTCACTCTTCTTTTGGTGTAAGTTTCGGTATTGGCTGGAACGTGACACGTGGTTTCAGCACGCCGGCCGGTAAAACACAGACATGACAAACAGACTAGGTGTTTACACCCAGAGCTGTACAGAGCTGCCTTACAGCTTGTATGTCTATGCTGCTGGATATGCCCACAGACCGAAGTTCATGTGTTCAGCACGTGCGGCGTGTATTGTCGAACGGCTTCAAAAGCTAACTAAAGATTGACAGTAACAGATAAAGCTTTTAAAATGTGCTCATCCATCGGATGAACTGGTTACAGTTCACTTCAAGCCCCCAGTTTACCCCCGCGTACGTCTGTACGCGCGTACTGTCCTCAGAGAGTTCAGCTCTATACTCGAGCACACGTTCTTGTGTACATTCTTGTGTTTTCGCGCCAAATTCTTGTAGTCAATTCCTTAATTTCGTCATTTCCGCTATTCTTTCAGTCATGTCTTTGAACGTCCTTGTATTCTTTCATTGACATATCGTATAAATGTCCATGTTTTCTTATCTCCTCTAAGAGCCTCTCTTTGAGATTTGCCTCCATTTTCATTCACAAAGCAATGCAGTCTGTGTCGCACTAAAACCAGTTTCATGTGAACACAATTTCGGGCACACAGTTCCGTGTCGTTTATTGTGTGACACTGTGTATGCGTACGTGGTCGTAAAAATTGAGCTTTGCGCTTACATGCCCTGCGGGGGTACGCTCGCACCTCCGTGTATGGACGTACATGGAAGTACAGTATACTGGGGGCTTCATGTTCACCATTTGTTTATGTTAATGTTCTCCTCACAGGAGCCTCTGACCCCAACAGAGACAGACAAAATAAAAGAGAGGTGGGGGGGGGGGGCACTGCACTTTTCTACAGTGGAGGCTGCATGGTGTAAAGGATATCGTTGACCAGTTAAACTTTTATCTCTCAGCCTAGATAATGGTTTTTGAGCAATAATAACACAACCATGTTATTGTTGATGTTTTGTGTTCTAATGTCAATTAGGGAGATGATAAGAGCCTAAACCCCAGAGAACCACAGTATTGGTTTGTTAAGTGTCCTTGGGTGTCCTGAAAGGCGCTTTTAAATAAAATGATTATTATTATTATTATTATAGAAAATTCAGTGGTGCAGAAGTCTGCATCAACCCTAACCTCAGTGAATCCAGTGACCTGCTGGTGGAATGTGAGGGACACTATGCCAATGCTATCAAACTGACAACCAGATATCTGTGTGTGCAACAAGCATCGTCCACATCCTCGGAATGAACATGTTCTACTGCTGGAGACACCATCAGCCAGGGGCGGACTTGTTTGTGTCCAGAGAAAGCAGACATGTTGTTTCTGAAGAAAAACTGTTAAGTGAAAAGGTCCTCAGTGTGTAGCAGTGAACATTAGACACTGACGTGTCACTGGTTTGTAACTGTTCTATTGACCTGGAAATTATTTGTTTATTTTTATGTAAGAAAACTGATTGGGATAGAAAAATACCAAAGTTAAAAATAAAACAAGATTTGTACTGTAATGTGTGATGTAATTTTCTTTTTGTTAGAATTAATATTAATTACAAAATTAGTACAGAAAAAAAGAACAGTCCAGGAACCGACACCGAAGTGAAGGTACCGACATCGGTACAGATTTTTTTTAGAAAGGTACCCAGCCCTAGGTCCAGGTCTAGCAGAGCAGTCAGGTGGAGACTGGAGAGCATCCTCCTGACATGAGAACATCCACATGGATGAGGTGTGTGTGTGTGTGTGTGTGCCTTTGGTCATTTTGGTGGTTCTGAATAAGCCCCAACACACACACAATGTGTGCGTGTGTGTTACATGGTGACTCTTGTGAGGCCTGACTCTATAATAATGACTGAAGA
>JBBPBX010004177.1:15500-35449 GCA_038048925.1 Garcialebias charrua | reverse complement strand
ATCATTGAGGGACTACTGTATACATTTACTTCTGATGAGAATTTAGAGTCAACTCATTTCATGATGGCAGACACAGGCAACTGATTTTAGAAAACACAAAAGTGGCCACAACTCACCTGGTGTGGTCGTATCTGAGTGTTATTCACAACAAATACTTTATACATTTACAGATATGCAAGATATTACAGTATCGTGAGTTTTTGCACGTTTGTTTTCAAGGCTCAACAGAAACCGCTACAACTTTGTCCTTTTAGTTTTAAGCTCTGGCATGCATGCATCAGGCGATATGCGTTCCTGTAATTAACTATTTGCTTTTAATTTCATTTTCACTCCATTGGATGCATAAAATAAATGGGTACAAGAAGTGTTTTTAAGCTTTTTCCCCTGAAATGGAAATTGTGCCGTTACTCGTTTTCCCAAAAAATGTTAGTTAACATCCAGCAGGCACATGATCAGTCAGCCACAGTCATTTCACGCAGAACAAACCTCTAAGTTTCTATAAGGCATTTGCTTCATGTGTCATTTGTTCTTTCTTGAGTAGCCATTGATGTTTATCTCCTCAGCCATGCTGTGCAGCTACAGTCAAGCTGGCTGATGCTGGTGAGACAGTGTGCTGAGTCTATGTGAGACCCCATCAGGGGTCTTTTTAGGCATGGCTTCATCATAGCATGGTTCAGAAAATCGTAAATCTGCCACTCCAGCTACTGGAAACAATGTGACACTCTGCGGGTGAATAAAGGAGTTGCTTTTTGTGCAACTACTTCAAAATTTGTTTCGTCTTGACCTGACCTTTGACAAAACTCAACACCTGTTCTCGTGTTTCACTCTACAAACCTGTTGTGTACAGAAGCAAATAAATGTGCTGGTAACTTTGCAGCTCATTGACTCAATACTTCATTTCTTGTAAAAGTGATTCAGACGGAAGCAAGTGTTTGATGTACAGCATGCTGTTAGTATGACAGTGTAAACTAAAAAAAAAAAAAAAATTAATAAGTTTATATCATAGATCCTTAGTACAATTTATATTTTGCTATTGTTGGATGTAACTGGGACCTTGAGTACATAATTTTGTTCCACCTCATGTACCACATGTGATGCGAATGACAATACAGATCCTTGAACCTTGAAAATATAGTAACATAGAGTACTAATCCTTGCATCATAGTCATGTTTCAAATAGACTAGACCATCTCCAAGCAGCTTCATGTTCCTCTGACCACAGATGCCAATAATAGTTAAAAGTTCATGGGACTGTAGCCAACCTTCCAGGACGTGGACGCAAAAGAAATGCAACCCCTGGCTGAATGGTAAGAAAAAACATCAGAAACTTTTCAAGCCAAACTCCAAGGTCAAGGTCTGCCACTTTCTGAAGCATTGCCAATCACATTTTAGATCATGATGGACTCCATGGAAGAAGACCCAGGAATGCTTCACTACTGATGGAAAAACACAAAAAAGCCAGACAGGAATTTTCCAAAAGGAAGATTGACAAGCCCCCAAAATTCTAGGGTATGTTTATGGGCTCTGTGTGTTTTTAAGGGTCGTAATACATACATTTATTCACGTCTTTCACTAGTTTGGAAGGAAGACACTTTAAAACTTTAAACTGCATTAAAATTTCTGAAATATGACGAAAAACTTCACATTGATACTAAGGTTGTGAGATATTTTACTACAAAGATGAGTGTTTTACCGTAGACGATGACCGTGGCAGTGGTGCTGCGTCTTTTGGCTACGATGTTCTTTGCCACGCAGGTGTAGTTGGCCGTGTCTGAGAGGCGGGCCTGTTTGATTATCAGGTTGTGATCGATGGTGATGTAGAAGTTTCTGTCATCTGCGGGATCGATAACCTCTTCATTCTTTAACCACTCCACCTGAGGAAAACAGAGGAAGATGGAAAAACAAGAACAACCGAATCATTTGAAAGTATTCATGTGACATTTAAAACACTTTAAATGACTATTTAAAACATTAAACTGTTATATATTTTCCTGTTTTCTTCTGAGATTTCTCATATAACGGAACAAGATTGTAGCACAGTTGTTTATGTCCCACAGGCCCTGCTACAGAAAGTCAATAGCTATCATGCTCGTTTTATTCTCCCCTACAACAAAGCACTACGGCAAACAGCAGCACGATCAGACAGCGGAGAAAAGAAAACTCCACAACCGTGAAAGCCGAGAGCCTCTCTGACCTTTCGCTGAGTTCCCAAATCATGCCTGATATTAAACGCCTGGTTCCAACAGTACACCAGTTCATTTGAAGCAGTTATTTTACTGTAATTTACCCAAAGATCACCCCTTTACGAGGTGTAAAGGTTTGGCTTTTTGAAAGGAGATACACATGCCGTCTCACACTGTGCCGTTGCTTTGATTCAAAAATACTTCCTGGTTCTTTTCTTCAAAAGAGGCCGTCCAGTGATGAAAACGCCTGGCAAACCGTTAGCTTCCTGCGTGGAGGCAAAGATAAGCGAAATGTTTTTAAAAGGTTTTCCTCAGGAGAGATGAAGTAGCTCTAAAAGTGGGGCAATCACTTGATATGAGTCCTGTTGAGACAAAACAGCCGAAGGAAGCCCAGCCTGGTTGGAAGAACTCTTAAAAGAGAAGGATGACTGAGGTGTGACAATGCACTAAGGTGGTACCAGTACTGTATGTGTTTTAGTTTGAGATGACATATACTCCTCTTATTCAATGGGGACACACTGACAAGATGTAAATATTTTCCCTACTTACTCAATATCTTCCCAAATCAAGGCAGCTGACAGCGTAGAACAAACTAATTTGAGAATGAATTTAATTTGAGCAGAGCTTTACAGTCAACCTCTAAAATCTCCATGTATTCTCTCTGCAGATTTTTTTATTATTATTATTATTTTTTACGAGTTTCTTCCTCCATAAACATGTAACGGGCCTAATCGATTTCATGGAGCCAGGAGAGATACGGTTCCATCACGAGCTGTCTGCTAACTGAAACTAAACCTCGCTCTTATTTGATTTTTATCCAACTAAATGCCGTGTGGATTTTATTGCATTATATGTGAGATGCAAGGAACTGTCAGTCACTTTGATTTTTGTGTTAAAAATGTTTTTTTCTCTACATGAAATGTTTTAATATTTACAGAAGATGCTTTTTAGCCAAATAACATTCAGCTCATATAAGAGTGATGACATATTTAACAAATAGCACAATCTACTAATAGCAAATGTCGATTACATTATTTTACTGTTTGCTATATTGTCATTAAACTGTAATATTTCATGAAAAACAACAAAAATGTATTTCATTCTTTGTTCGAAATGTGTGAATTTGTTTTAAAACATTACATTTGTAGTTTTGTCTACCCAGATGTAAATATTTCTAATTTTCTGTGGAAAGGCATTCAAGTCAGAATTTTCTAGCATTGTTCTACCATGTATGTAATTTATCATTTTCAACAGGAATATTTCCAGACAATATGAAAGTAGCTAAAGTAGTTCCTCTTTTTAAAAATGGTGATAAATGTGTGTTCAACAATTACAGTATAGACCAATATCCTTGTTACCACAGTTCTCAAAAATTTTAGAAAAACTATTTGTGACCAGATTAGATCAATTTATTGATAAACAAAATATTCTAAGCAACAGTCAGTATGGGTTTAGAGTAAAAAAAAACTCTACATCAATGGCTCTCATGGAATTAATAATAATAATAATAATAATGAATTTAATTTATAACGCACTTTTCATTAATGAAAATCTCAAAGTGCTACAAAGTGCAACAGAATTAAATGTCAATAAAACAAGTAATAAAACAAGTAAAATCAATAACAGTATCAACTAAGATCAAAGGTAGAATCATGAGGAGGCAGAGTATGCTCGGTTGAAAAGAAAGGTCTTCAAGCCGCTCTTAAAGTCAACCAGTGACTGTGGGGCTCTCAGGCAGTCAGGAAGAGAGTTCCACAGGCGGGGGGCAGCCACACTGAAAGCCCGGTCTCCCATGGTCCTTAATTTGGTTCTCGGAATGTGAAGGAGATTACTGTTCTGTGACCGCAGAGACCGGGTGGATGAGTATGGAATAAGAATGTCCTTCAGATAATCTGGTGAAGTTCCGTGTAAGCATTGATGTGTAATGAGAGCAGTTTTGTACTGAATTCTGTAGGTGACAGGAAGCCAATGAAGGTTATGGAGAATGGGCGTAATATGATCAAATTTACGAACTCTCAACAAAATCCTTGCTGCACTGTTTTGAATATATTGAAGCTTCTGAAGGTATTTGGAACAAATAACTACTGCTGTCGATCAAAAACAATATTGTGTCAGTATTTTTGTTGATTTAAAAAAAACATTCGATACTATTGACCACACTATTCTCCTTGAAAATTTTAACAAATATGATATTAGAGGACCAGCATTACAGTGGGTATCTAGCTATTTGAAAGATAGGAAACAGTTTGTACCAATAAATGATGTAAAATCTGACCTCTGCAATATCACATGTGGAGTTCCTCAAGGCTCAGTACTTGGATCAAAGCTATTTATTTTATATGTGAATGACTTGGTAAATGTGTCAGGACTCCTTAAATGTGTACTTTTTGCAGATGATACCACATTTTTTGTTTGGGTAAAGATATAGAACAGATGTTGGAGTTGATGAAGACAGAATTTGTTAAAATACAAATTTGGTTTGAACTTAATAAATTATCATTAAATCTATATATAAAACTAATTACATGATATTCAGTAATAAAAAAACTGTTGATGTTCCATTTCAAATTGATGGTGTTGAGATTTGTAGAGTGAGTGAGGTGAAGTTTTTGGGTATCATGACAAACTGACATGGAAACATCACATAAATTATGTAAGAGAACATAGCTAAACCTATTGCAGTATACTGTACAAAGTCAGGGACTTATTAAATGATAAAGCTCTGTATTTGTTGTTTAACACAACCATTGTTCCACACTTAATCTATTGTATTCATGTTTGGGGGAAAGCGTGTAAAACAATTACAAAGCCTATTTTTGTTTTACAGAAAAGAGCTGTAAGAATTATCACCAGAAAGCATTACTGCCATCCATCTAGTACATTATTTTACCAACTGAAGTTATTGAAGTTCCATGATTTGGTAGATTATAATATTTTATCAGATATGTAGGGCTCAGAATAACGCATTACCTTTAAATATCCAAATACATTTTGTTAAAAGACAAAGTTGTTATAATCTTAAGGGAACAGAAATATTTGTAAAACCAAAATACAGAATAGTTTGAAGGGACGGTCTACCTCAATCCAGGGAATTGGATTGTGGAATGGTTTGGAGAATGAAGTTAAAAACGCCAAGTCAATGTGTACATTTAAGAAAATGATCAAAACTGAATTGTTAAAAAATATATATAAAGTAGCGTAATGTGTATTGTATTAGAGTTAGAAAAATTAGAAAGAGTTATTCATTTTGTTCTGTTACTTGATTATTTTTGTTTGAACTACAGGTATTCCCCGATTTACGAGCGAGATCCGTCACTAGGGGGCGCTCGTAAACCGGAAATCTCGTAATTTGGAACGGCCGCCATTTCCTTCGTAAACCCGGAAGTCCGCTCGTAAATTGGAACGGTTTTCGCCAGCGCACCTAAAAACACTCTATTTTCATCTAAAAACTACTTTTGAGTGCATAAAAATGATCGGAAACGTGTGTTTATATGCTTAACTTGCTAACTGTAGTGAAAAAACACATGAAAACTCAGTATTTTTTTCGTTTTTTCCAAAAATTCGCAGCTCGTAAGTCTGGGACCTCGCAGATCAGAGCGCTCGTAATTCGGGGACTACCTGTAATTGTTTGAAAAAAGGGGCAGATATAATAAGATTTTTTCTTTTTTCTGCTACATTTTATTTTTATAATTTGTATGTTATCGTTTATGGGATTGTTCTGAATTGTATTGTAAAATGAACACATTTATAAATAAAATAAAAAATAAAATATAATGTGTGTTCTTTGAAAACCACTGAAATAACAAGAAATGTCATTTTCCAATTTATCCCTAAATTAAAATATCATTATTTTAGGATAAACTTTACAAAAAACAATTTATCAATCTCAGATTTTTCTATCAGATGAAATGAAACTAGCATTTCTTAAAATAACTTACATAACTCTTTACTTTTTAATGCCAAAGTTTTAAACAAAGATCTGAGATGATTTGTTTACGCTCCGAGTACTTGTTGGGGATAACTCTCAGCTACTACCTCAATATTTAGCGCACTAGCTTTAAAATGAGTTAAGTTATAGCCTCTTTTGTATAAGCTAATATTGATTAGCTGGGGTGGCCATCTTGAGGCAATTTAATCATTTGTAGATGAACATCCGGTAATTACTTTGAGAGTTTCATTAAAATCTGTCCACTGGTTCTTGAAATATTTTGCCTACAGACAAACAGTGTTGACCCAAACAGTGAGCACAAATTTTTAAATATAGCACTTATTAGACAATCCATTAGCACTCAGTATAGATTTAATCTGACTTTCAACACCTACCACACCAAATTTTACCTCAGAATCTTTCCACTTGACAGCATTTTAGTCTATTTTAATGTTTGATAAAGTTGATTAGCTGCAGCAACCATTCTATATAAAGATGACTCTAAAAAGTAAGTACTTTTAGATGAATATCAAATTAACAATTTTTCAATGCTTATTCAAAAGACATCTACCGGTATTAGTTCATAAAGTATTTTACTAAAAGTCATACAAACAAATGCAAGCACACAAACGGGCAAAACATGATCGCCAATCTTTCATGGTGGCTGAGATAATTACCGGTAGTCATTTTAGCATAAAGCTGTTTATAAAGTATAAAGTCATTTTAGCTGCTACCCCACTAATCTGTTCTCAGACCTGCCAAGGCCTTCAAACATCTGCAATGACTTCCACAAAAATGGCTCTAAACTAAGCAACTTTATAGATATGAAAGTAAAATTTGATCTGGTAGTAGTCAAAGTCAAAGTCAAAGTCAACTTTATTGTCAGATCTGCAATATGTACTGTACAGGACATACACAGGACCGAAATTGCGTTTCTCTCAGTCCCTCGGTGCAACAGTAAACATCTAAACATTGAAACACTGAAACATATAATAATAGACATAAGCATAAAATAGTAAAACTAACACTGTCCTGAGTTTTTTTGCATAGTGGTATAAGAGTATGAAAATTTACACCAACTCTAAAACTAAAACATTAAACATTTAATGAACATAATACTGGCCTGAGTTTTTGCATACTAGTATAAAAAAAGAGTATAAAAAGTATAACTAAAATAAACTAAGGGTTTCTAGCATTGACATTTGCAAAGTGGCAAAGCAGCGTATGAGTTAATGTACACAGTATATGTATGAGGTAGTAGTTGATGTTGTTATAGAGGCAAAAAGTGGCATATGCAGTAAGGCACATTGGGCATCCCTAAATAAGACCGTTCAGAGCACACTGTATCCACAATATTCTTGAGGGTGTCACTGTAGAAGCGAATGTGCATTGTACTTCCTGTCCGACACCGGAAGTGCCTGTATTCCATTGGCGGAGTATGGATCGCGGGTGTTTTTGAAAGTTATTTTCATTCATTTTATCGGAGCAAACACAGCTTTTGTTTAAACGGAACGTTTACTGAAATGTCCTACCGGGGTTCAGGTACCTGCTGTGCTGTTCGCGGCTGCACCAACAACCGGACCAAGCTAAATCTTTGGCTAAAACAACAGTGTTTTCAACACGGACCCAAAACAAAGAAAGAGTGTTCCTGCATCCTTCTCTATGGCTGTGTCTGCGCGATCAGGTAACATCTGTAATTTCTTTTTATTCAGGGAGGGTTTATTAATGAGAGTTTTGGATGATTTACTGTCTTAAAACGATATATGTCAGGCGCGACCAGTATTTTTAGCCGAGATAGCTGCTAATAAACCTTAGCCGAGAGGCCGGAGCTAACGCGTTCGCTATTTATGTAGTTTTAAATTATGTCTGCGCGATCAGGTAACATCTTTTTATTCGGGGAGGGTTTATTAATGAGAGTTTTGGAAGATTTACTGTCTTAAAACGATAGATCTCAGACGCGACAGGTACTTTTAGCCGAGATAGCTGCTAACAAACCTTAGCCGAGAGGCCGGAGCAAACGCGTTCGCTATTTAGGTATTTTTAAATTATGTCAGCGCGATCAGGTCACATCTGTTATTTCTTTTTATTCGGGGAGGGATATTAATGAGAGTTTTGGATGATTTACTGTCTTAAAACGATAGATCTCAGATGCGACCGGTATTTTTAGCCGAGATAGCAGCTAACAAACCTTAGCCGAGAGGCCGGAGCAAACGCGTTCGCTATTTATGTATTTTTAAATTATGTCAGCGCGATCAGGTCACATCTGTTATTTCTTTTTATTTGTCCCTCCTCTTTTAACAAAACGAGTGGTGTTCCCACATTTTTAATGAACTAAAACAACAAAGTTTGGACTGTCTTCAACTGTATTACTCGCATGTAAACAAACGGTGTTTCCGGTCAACCGGAAGTCGTGTGCACATTTCGCGCAAAGCATCATGGGACGTAGGAATAATGTGGATATGTATCAGCAGTGGTGTAGATATTAGAGTAGTGTAAATGTAAACAGTAGTAATTACATGTAAGCAGTAGTAATAAAAGTAAACAGTATTAATAAATGTAAACAGAGAATGTAAACAGTATTATGATTATAGGCAGTGATGTAATACAAACATTAGTGCAAGTATGAGAAGTAGTGCAAACTGTATGAGCACATGACCGAGAGTTTAGTGAATAACCCGTTTGATGACACAGAGTCCAGTGTTAAAATCTTTGTGTTGTGTGGTAATGTGTGAGAAAGTTTTAGTGTTAAGGCAGTTCAAATGGGAGGGGGGGCAGAGCAGGCAGAGTGTTTAGCATCCTAGCCGAGGGTCATTTCAAATGCATACTCCAAACAGTAACTGATCACACACAATCTGTTCCTAAAACTTCACCCATACCTTTTGGAGTAAACTGTGTCTGTCTGTTAGCAAAACATAAACAACTTCACAAGTTTTAATGAAACTCTCGGAAAGTAACAAGTGAATGTAGATCACAACTGACTAACTTTTGGAGACACCAGTTTATGTGGAATAACTAAATATCATGAGCAAACAGAAAAATGGCTTTAACTTTTTCAAGTTTTCCGTTATTGGGATAAAATCATGCTCCATGAGTATGGAATTGGGGGCCTGTTGCTACGGATTGTTCAGTCCCAATACAAGTGGTGTGAGAGTTTGGTTCGCATTGCCGGTAGTAAGTCGGACCCCTTCAGGGTGGGAGTTGGATTATGTCACAGATTCTGTTCATAACTTTTATGGACAGAATTTCTCGGCGCAGCCAGCGGGTGGAGGGATTCTGGTTCATTGGCCTCAGGATTCTCTCTCTGCTTTTTGCAGATGATGTGGTCCTGTTGGCGTCATCGTGGTGTGATCTCCAGCTCTCACTGGAGCGGTTCGCAACCGAGTGTGAAGCTGCTGGGATGAGAATCAGCACCTCCAAATCTGAGGCCATGGTCCTCAGTCGGAAAAGGGTGGATTGCTATCTTCAGGTCAAGGTTCTGCCTCAAGTGGAGGAGTTCCAAGTATCTCAGGGTTTTGTTCCTGAGTGAGAGCAGACTGGAGCGTGAGATTGACAGATGGATTGATGCAGCATCTGCAGTACTGGGGACCCTGTGCCGATCCGTTGTGGTGAAGAGGGAGCTGAGCTGTAAGGCAAAGCTCTCTGTTTACCGGTCGGTCTACGTTCCTACCCTCACCTATGGTCATGAAGATTCAACATGTCTGCTAGCTTCCTTAGATAGAGAACATTACTAAATTAATTCAACCTTAATTTAGACAGGTTAATCTCATTGAGCCTCGAGGACTCATTTACAAGAGGGACCTGTCTACAAACTAAAGAATGATGACAACAGCAACAATAGAATTTCCTTGAACAATCAACAATAGACAAACATAAGAGAGAAATACAGATTTTTTTTTTTTAACAAGTTAAAACAAAGATATCAAAGTAGCAAAACAGACAGATTATAAAGGTAGATGTAGAAAATCAAAAACAGGAACAGGAACAGGAACATGTAAATGGCTTTTCTATGAATGTGAATGTTCCCGTAAAGTGCCCTGAGACAACTTTGTTGTGATTTGGCGCCATGTAAATAAACTGAATTGAACTGAATTCTGGGTAGTGACTGAACGAATGAGAACGTGGATACAAGGGGATGAAATCAGTTTCCTTCACAGGGTAGCTGAACTCTCCTTTAGAGACAGGGTGAGAAGTGCAGATATCCGGGAGAGACTCTGAGTAGAACCACTGCTCCTCCACATCGAAAGGAGCCAGTTGAGGTGGTTCAGGAATTTGGTAAGGATGCTTCCTTGGCACCTTCCTCGGGAGATGCTTTGGGCATGTCCAACTGGGAGGAGATCTCGGGGAAGACCCAGAAAACGCTGGAGAGACTACGTCTCTCGGTTGGCCTGGGAATGCCTTGGAGTTCCCCCAGAAGAGCTGGGAGAGGTGGCTGTGGAAAGATGTCTGGGCCTCCCTGCTAAAGCTGCTGCCCCGGCAACCAGACTTCGGAACAAATGGAAGATAATGGATGGATGGATGGATGGATGGAGATAAAATCAGAAATGGTACTAACTGAAGGTCAGCACATACTCTGAGCATTAGATTGCACATAACATTTACAAGGTGGCTTTGGTGGGCTTGTTTGTGTCACAGTCCTATCTTAAATATTTAATACTGAACAAAACGTGAAATGAAATCTACCAGAAAGAAGGATCCAGAAGAAAGTTTAGGGGAGAGGAAAAAAAGATGTGACAGTGATGATATTGTCGCTCTGTGTGACTTTTGTTCTAAAGCTGAGAAAGTCTCGAACAAAACAAATTAAATGATGCAAACAAAAGAAACAAAAAGGTTTTCATCCTTTTTATTTTTGGCACAATAAATGTTTTTTTTCTTTCAGTGCTCACATCAGTTGGTGCTGAAACTGAGACGATGGTGAAAGCATTAGAAATGATCTATTAATGATCTAATGATTCTGGTTGTTGGGGTTTTTTATGCTTAGGAGAAAAAGTGATTGACAGTAAATACAAAGAGGTAGTTATCCAATTTTCACCAATCACAGAGGCAGCCTTTGCAAAACGTGCTGCGTTCGGATGTCAAAAGCACTTTGTACAGAAAGGTAATTAAAAATTGAACAAAAGAGCTTTTCAGTGCAGATGGAGGGGTGGGAAGAAAAGACGGTGACAAGAAAACTTATGTGTGACAACAGAAAAGTGAGCAACAGTCTGATCTTTTTTAAAAATATGTACAGAAACAGAAATGAAAAGATAAATCTACAGCAAATTTCACACAATCAAAACCACTAAAGATAATATCTTATATATCCCCTTGCCGGCATTCTGCTAACAGTCTAAGCAGATACACAAACTTACACACCTCCGCAAACACACAGACTCACAGCTCGTTAGTATCTGATTGGCAGTGAAACATCCTGGAAGATAATTGGCACATTTCTTGTGATTACCTAAAAGAAATTGCCACGTGTCACATGTTGTCGGTTTGCTGCAAAAAGAGACAGCAAGAAAAGAAGAGCGAGATGTGAGACTGAAGAAAGGAACAGGTGCAGTTACCTGCGTGTCAAAATTAATTTTAATGCATCCATCAGAAAGTCAAAGAGGAACAAGCAGAAGGTTTAAAATGATTGGAGATATGAAGTTGAAAGGCAAAGATGAACTAAGAAAAGAAGGTCACGTCTCCCTTTTCTTTGTTTTTTAACATTACATCAAGTCCTATCAGTCAAATACATAAACCAATGAAAATACAAAAAACATGCATAAAAGAAATACATGTATTTCATTGTGATGCCAATTTTGTAGCTTGGAGCGCAGTATGAGACATTAAAGAGCAAAATAAACTAGTGGTAAATTAAAGATTGCTTCTTGTTTGTCATTTTTATACGCACAACTTGATCTTTACAGTTGACTTGATGAGTTCCACAATTAGCAACTTATCAAGTACATGGAGCAAGATTATGGGTTGTAATTATTAGAAGTGTACCTAACTAATGTGCAATGATCAACATTATTTAATTTTAGTCCTGAAACCTTGCAAAAAGTGTTGGACATTTAGCAGTGAAGATGCAAATCTTGTTTTAACTCTCATGATTGTCTATTGTTGATTGTCCAAGGAAAATCTACTGTTGCTGTTGTCATCATTCTTTGTTTGTAGCCAGGGGCCTCATGTATCAACCGTGCGTGCGCACAAAAACATTGCGCACGTCACTTTCCACGCAAAACCCCGTATGTAACAAAAATGAAATGAACGTGAATATCTGCGCATCCAAGTACATTTCCACGCCAGCTCCCCTGCTGGCGTACGCACGTTTCTGTGGTTCTTGTTCCTTTGGCGACACTTACAGGTGCTTTCGAGAAACTGAAGCCCCACAGTCTGTGGTTGACTTTAAGAGCGGCTTGAAGACCTTTCTTTTCAACCGAGCATACTATACTCCTCATGATTCTACTTTTGATCATAGCTGACACTGTTGTTGATTTTAATTGTTTTATTATTTGTTTTATTGACATTTAATTCTGTTGCACCTTGTAGCACTTTGAGATTTCCATTAATGAAAAGTGCGTTATAAATTGAATTCATTATTATTATTATTATTATTAACTGTTCATGATGTGAAAATGATTAATATTCCCACCAAACACACGATTAACAAGTATTACATCCACATGACGCAGTGAAATAAAGGACGCGCAAAGTTGTGCAAAGAATAAATTTAACAGGAACGGATTCATTCAGCCTTACTGGAGAATATAATAAATAGTGTAACACGCAGAGCATTTATTAATAAACAGATATAATTTTCTGATCTAGGATATGGCTTATCAGCCGTTTTCAGAAATAATCATTTTTCAGTTTGGCACTGCTGCGCTCTGGAGCAACACATGCAGGAGCCGTGCATCACGCGTGCAGAAGCAGCGATCAAACTGTTCCACAGGAGCTTTCCTGAGGGAGCTGGCAGGCCGATCAGGGCAGTCCAGTACACACAAAGCCTGATCATATTTAATGGAATGTCTCATCCATATGATTCCAAAGGCTGAGTGGTCGCGCTTTGGAGCGCGCGCGCACCCACGGCAGCTGGAGGTGATTCATGATCTGCGTTTATTGTAGATTTCTCCAAAATGACACGTGGAAGTACACCATATATAACTTGTAGGAGAGTAAAGGCTTCACAGACAAACAGATTGCGCACAATGTGGCGCGCGCAGCGTTTGGAGACTCCAACATCAGTCATGTCATGAAAACTCTCCACTGAGACGCACAGACCCGTTTCTTCATATCATCTATTAAATAAACAAAGATCTATGTTCTACCAAACATCTAAGTTCCTCTGTGTTTACAGTAATTATGGTAATAAACCCGTGCGCAAAGTTAATATTTTCACTCAGAATGAATGGATGAGCTGGCGCACCAAAGCAGGGTGCGCGCACACACAAATCCGACACACAATCACTCGTTCTTTGTGTGATGAACACATTTTATTACTATTCTTACTTAGGATTATTTTCCTCACTCATATTATATTAAATTCATTATTTTCCTGAATCTAGAAATAATTTCTGATCGCGCAGGGATCAAACAAACATGTCCTTCACACATGCAGGAAGTAATTTGCATCTGTTTAACATATGTAAATGAAGGCGTGTCAGGGGAGGTGTCTCACGTGCGCTCAGTTCCACGTTGGTTGTGATGTACAAAAGGAATGTGCGTGGATTCCGGTGTACGCACAGTTTGATACATCTGGATTTTTTTGTGCGTACACACTTTTCTGGATTTGACCGTACGTCACTTTTCAGTAGGAAATCCACGCAAGTCTTTGTACATGAGGCCCCAGGTCTCTCTTGTAAATGAATCCTCAAGGCTCATTGGGATCAACCTGCCTAAATAAAGGTTGAATGAAAACTGGTTTATCACAGCAGTTGATCCATTTTAAACATGATGCCATCAGCTGATTTTCCCCATCAATGAGAAATTTTTACAGTGAATATTTGCAGTTTTTGACATGAGTGTACATGGAATGCAAGGAAACTTTAATGGTGCAAGATATTAAAGTGGGTAGGAATGGGTCCATTTGCTTGTCTTGAGGAGGAGCAGAGTGACGAATCCTGGTGAAAGAAGGGAGCCATTTTATCCACTACCAGGTGCAACGACGTATCCAGGAGGTGGCCTTTGGGGTAGTCTTGGCCACCCCAAAGGCCACCTCAATCATTTGAGAAAAATGTACTTTTTAGCAATATAAACAACTGAAAAGTATACTTTCAATTTGGTGGTAGCCATGAATTTGACATGACATTCTAGTGTTGTAGTCAAGACCAGCTAACCCAAGACTAAGTCAAGACCAGAGCAAGACAGCGACAAGACCAAGACCGTGTAGGCTATGCCTCATACTTTTGGGGTCCGAGACCAAGACTTCAAATCTTGGAGCTTGAAATTTTCACAGATTACAGTATATGTCTTAATACTGTCATGACATAGTGACAGTTTTAACAAATATGGGGAAGGAAAAAAAGTTACTTTTATTAAAACATCTAAAAAAGCTAAGTCAGATTTTTCTACCTGGATTATTGAGCATGCATCAGGGTATTTTATTAAAACAGTTTTCATAAAAGTTACATATTGCAACTTTGTTTGCTTTTGAATGAATGTGTCAGCTTTTATCAATTTTCAAAGCTTCATAAAGAAATCAGACATTCAGTGTTTTTTGCACAATAATTTTCATGTCATGTGGCCCACTGACCTAGCCTGGCCCTCGCCTTCCTGCACAGCTCCGCTCAATTCTCATTTCCCTTCACTGCACAGTCTGGGACTTGTCCCATAGACAAGGATATCTCCGGTAGGTTTTGACCGGACCAATCAGAGAGCAGAAGGCGGAGTTTTGAACGACGTCGACTGACGTCGTCATTCAAAATGGCTGCCGCCACGAAGGAATTTTCAATAAAACAAGGTAAAAAACTATTATTTCTCTGCTGAGAAAAAATATATTTCATAGCTGACGTTATATCAGAAGTGTTCCTGAGCAATCAGAGAGCAGAAGGCGGAGTTTTGAACGATGTCGACTGACGTCGTCATTCAAAATGGCTGCCGCCACGAACGAATTTTCATCAAAACAAGGTAAAAAACTATTATTTCTCTGCGGAGAAAAAATATATTTCATAGCTGACGTTATATCAGAAGTGTTCCTGAGCTTAACAGTTCCTAAATCAATTCACGAAATGGTCAAATCTGCTGGATATTAAATAGTTTCGGTTTGATATTTTCCAAACAGCCTCGGGTGCGCTACGAAAATAAATGATAAAAAATCGAATTTTATCTCAAATGTTTCATCTAGGCCAACAGTCAGTAAATTAAAGACATATAATTACACACTGGTGGCAGAAAAAATATCCACCGAGTGGTTTCTGAGCAATTTATCTGATAGCCTGGACCTCGCCAGGCTAAACTAACAAAACTCTGCCTCCTGTTCTCTGATTGGTCCATTCAAAAATCTCCAGGAGAAATCGTTGTCTATGGCAGAGATGCCAGACCCTAGTCCAAAGCGAAGTGAAGGACAAGGGTCTGGTTTAAACCAGGCTACCACTGACCCAAAACTTATGTTAAACTATGGTACTGTACTAGACCTGACAGACGAGGCACCCTCATTTAGTTCTCATTTTAAAGCATTTTTGAATTTTATATACCGTAATTAATTGATTTATTAATAGAACATGCTTTAAAATGAGAAATAAATGGTTGTGTACTTTGTTTCAGGTCTATTAAAGTAGTTTAAAATTAGTTTTGTGTCAGTGGGTCAAATGATGTAAAATATTAAAATTTTTGTTTCTGGTGTTTGGTTCAGTAATTTGTTGACAATCCCTAAAGCAAACCATTAAGAGAGTCTTTATTGTCATTTGCACCGCATGTGGTACATGTGATGAAAACGAGATTATGTACACGGGGTCCCAGTTACATCCAACAACAAATGAAAGAGAAAAACAGTAATAACATCTAGAACTAACTAAGAAAAACATCAACTAGTAATACACTAAGCCTAATATAGTTGAAATTATATATATTATATCTCAAAGGAGGGGTAGACTGAGCTCAGTTGACCCAAATTAGACTGCCTGCTTCAGACTGAACGAGAGGAACACACCGCTGAAGCCACGAAGCTCGAATGTCCAACGTAAAACTAATTTAACCGTGGTAGAGAATTGAGGCTCCAGCAGAGCAAGAACAGTTCAGAAACAATTTGAAATTACTTTGTAGAAGAAAAGCTAGCGACAGCCCCTCTCTTCCAGGTACTGCGTACCAGTACAGAATCTTTTAGTGGTACGCAGTACTGGACTCTACCACCTTACTTTCACCCCTGGTTGTGACATTACGTTCTGTTGTCTGTATTGTTTTGTTGGTCAGAACTGCATGCGAGTGAAAGAGGGTGGGCGGGACAGCGATAACAAAAATATATTTAGCAAAAAGTCACGTTATCACTTGGATTTGAATCAGTACGTTTAGCTGCTAGCATCTACAGTAATAAAAACAAAGATGTTAACAAATAAACTGGACAATATTCTGGTAATTTTGTGATATTTCCACAGTTTCTTGAAATAAAATCGAGAGTTCTCTCAATGTCCGAGACCGAGACAAGACCAAGACCAAATGTGGTTGAGTCCAAGACAAGACAAAGACAAGAAAAAAGAAAAAGTGGTCTTGAGACTGGTCTTAAGACCAAAACCAGTCTCGAGTTCTACAACACTATGACAAGCCAACGTTCGACAGATGCAGCCACATACCAAAATGGAACTTGGCGCGTTGCTTATTTTTCAAGTTATCCAGCTCACGAGGTTTACTTATTTACATGTGGCAGCAGCCATCTTGGATTTTGACTTGGCAATCACATTTTTAATTGGGACCTCTCGTATACCTAGATGCAGCCACATCCCAAAATGGAAGTTGGTATCTCACTTATTTCTTAAATTATCATGCTCAAAAGATGGACGGATGGAGGGCATTTCCAATATCCCTCCTTGCTCCGCGACGGGGGACAAAAATGGTTTGCAAACAGATGCCAACTCTAAATTAGGACTTCTTTAGTGTCCTTCCACCATGATGATTTTTTTCTAGCAGGCGAGTCAGGCTGCAGTCAGACTGCAGCAGCATCGTAGGAGTAAGTGGGAAGTTCCATCGCTTTGCCTGGGTGTGCCAGCTCAACACTAATTAGCCTAATATGCAGAGAACACTGTACACAATCCACACACTTGTCAGGAACCAACGCGAGGCAAAACCGTTCATTACTCATTGCTGTTGTGTCAGAAATAGAGAGCACAGCAGTGTGTGGGGGTGTGAAAAGAAAAAGGAAGGTGAATAAAAAAAATGTTCCTCTGAAATGCTGGAGTCTTCAGGACAAAGTAGTCATTATGAGCTCTCCAGTTTCTTTGCATGAAGCCCAAACTTCCTATACATCGTCATTTATTCATTTACCCCCTTTTTCATGGTAAATTTATACTCCGTGTTTGGATGATGGAGCCAGAGCCACTGACGTTTTCCTACCCATAATTCAATTATTCAGAAACAGATAACAAGCCATATGCTCTGCACCTGCATGCATGACAAGTATGAAATTGTGGGTAAAAAAATAAAAATAATAAAGCACCGTGCACAAAGGTAGGGATGTAATTAACAAAAATGTTTGTGTGCATCCATTACAGCTAGGATGGTGAGAAAGAACACATGCTACAGAGATGAGGTTACAACAGATGGTGTCTAACTCAAAATAAAAAAGTTTCATTTTTTAAAAAGTTTATTTAAAACGTATTTAATAAAAAGAATCCATGAAATTCAGATAGTTTTGTGCCGATTCTAAATGTACAAATATTTAATAATGATGATAATAACCTCAATCATTTGAGGAAACCTGCTTTCATGCCAACCTTTCCAACTAACATCACCTCATGTTGGGAAATGACAAAGTCGTAGTGGTTTTGGTTAGATGTTAAAAATAACGTGCATTTTCATCCAAAACTGGGAAATGAGTTGTGAATGACTCTCAGCTACTACCACATCAAATTTTTGTTTATTGTCCATAAGAATGACTGGTTCAAATATTTATGTGTTGGATGATGATGATCACAACCAGTGGCCATCTTGATTTGGATTAAATCCAGAAACTAATTCGTTATAGATGTGCATTCAATAAATATTTTCTGAAAGTTTTAAGTTTATTAGATATTTTGCTAACAGACAGAGTTTACTTCAACAGGTAATTATACAGTTAGAACTTGCTTAACACTCGGTCATTAGAATTGTTATATAATGGCAAAAAGCACACAAAAAATGGAATCATCTGTAAATGTAAAGTGCATAGGATTCAAACCTCAAAATTGGGAAATTATAAAATTTTATTTTGAAAAAGTAATTTAATTACAAAAATCAAATTGTAATCTGTCTAAGCCATCATAAGTTCAATCAATAATAATAATAATTGCTCAAAATGCAAAATGTTGATCAATTTAAAAAAGTTGACCATCTTTCAATAAAAATTTTGGATAGGTAGATTTTTACAACAATCAGTAAAGTTCTCTTCTAGAACAATTTTTATTTGCAGGAAAAATAAGTGCTCCATGAGTAACAAGATGCCCTGAAAAAAAGATTTCATACAATATACTGTAAATTGCACAAACAACTTTCCCAGTTTTTCATGCATCAACAAGTTTATCAATAAATCTACGTGAGATGGATCGCGGTGACTCGAGGTAAAACTAATGACCTTCTCCAGACATCTCCGGCTTTCAGCTCTCCAAGACACCAGGGCAAAGAAACATAATTTAAAACGAGCTCCTGCAAATGCAGCTTATCTTTTGCCCTTTCAGATTCTCAGAATTGCTCACTGTTTACTGTACAAGTGACAGAAAATCAAAGAACACCATGCCTTCACATCTGTTTTTATTTGTGAGGAAAAATTTGAAAAAATGATTACAGTTTGCTGAATGTTAGTGGCTGCTGAGTCGCACGGCACAAAACCTTATTTTTGTCAAATAATTAGACTTAACCGGGCACAAACCATTCCTGCAGTCTTACAAATAAAGAAGTAGTTGATTGACTCTGCTTGGGATGTTTTCTTCCTCTGTGTCTTCTAAAAGCTTGGATGATTACTTCGTCTGGAAAAGGATTTTATACCCTGACAAAGCTTCAAACTTGCTAAGTTAACTCAATTTTCGGAAGAAAGCGCAAACAAGCAATTTCAGAGCTCATCTTCTTCTTCTTCTTTTGGCTTTTCCCTCTTCAGGGGTTACCACAGCAAGTCACCCTCCGCCATCTCACTCTGTCCTCTACATCCTCTGTCCTCACTCCAACTACCTCCATGTCCTCTCTAACTGCATCCATATATCTCCTCTTTGTCTTTTTCCTGGCAGCTGCATTTCTAACATCCTTCTACCAATATACCCACTGTCCCTCCTCTGGACATGTCCAAACCATCTCAGTCTGGCCTCTCTAACTTTATCTCAGAGTCCTTCATGATCTCATTCCTAATCACATCCATCCTTGTCACTCCTACGGAGAACCTAATCTTCATTTCTGCCACTTCCAGTTCAGAGTCAGAGTCAGAGAGTCTTTATTGTCATTTGCATCGCATGTAGTACATGTGATGAAAACGAGATTATGTACACAGGGTCCCAGTTACATCCAACAACAAATGCAAGAGAAAAACAATAATAACATCTAGGATTAACTAAGAGAGACATCAGCTAGTAATACACTAAGCCCTAATGTAGTAGAAAAACATCATTATAAACAGCAGCACGAACATGAGTCATTATGAGCAGATGGTCACAGATGAACGCAGCAACAAGAAACAGATCAGTATCAACATGATGTGA
>JBBPBX010004176.1:54226-67285 GCA_038048925.1 Garcialebias charrua | reverse complement strand
TATATATACATACATACATACAGTATAATACAAATCTCAATCATTTTTAAATACATGCAGTCAATTTTTTTCAAAATTAAAATATGTTCAAAACTGCTATGAAAAACAACATTTTGTAAAATAGAATGATCTTACATAAAATAATAAGTCACCAGCAATGGGACATAATGTGTTACCATTACAATACCAGCAGTGACTCTAATCAATACAATAGGCTACTGGTCCACTTATCAAACTTTAGGCAGCCAATGGAAAGCATACAGGTGGGCATAACAAAGCCTGTGAGATTGTTTCCACCTGCGAATGTGCAAATTATATTGATGGGCACAGAGGAAATGTGGTCCTAAAGCAACATCCATATCACTGACAATCCTGAAGCTAATATGGTATCAGTGAGGCCCCATTTAAAAATCAATGACATCCAAGCTTCTCAAAGTCTTTGTGTGTCTCGTTTATATAATAGCTTGTGTGTGTGTTAATAGCTGAAGCTATATGAGGAAGAGAGGCTGAAGATATTCTCCTGTGTGGGGGCAGAGAGACGAAGGTGAGCATGTAAGCCAGCTGAGGGAGATTTGATGAAAGACTGCAGGGAACATGGAGCAGAAAAGGGAATGAAATGGGCAGGTGAACTAATTAAAACATGATTTGTTGATGTGATGCCAGAGTGGCCTCCCAGCTGCTAGTTACCATTGACCCAATGGCTGACAGACAACCTGCCCCACCCAGCATCCCAAGAGCCTGTCAGCCCATATGCTGGTTCGAGGTAGATATCCTTAGCACATACGCTTCTACTGTTTTTGTGGAAGATAAATTTAAAGCAAGTAATTAAATTCCTGTAGAATGGGAACAGAAAGGATGAAACAATTTATTGTCAAAGTCTCTTAAGTGCTGTAAAGACTATGCCAAGTTGCCACTGCTCCACCCCTTGGCTCGGTATGTCAGCAAATGCAAGTAGCAAAAGTTATTGGTAGTGGTCTAATATGACAGGGAAGAGTTTTAATGATTCATGCTTTTGGCTGTCAGACTGTCAGCAGTGCTCCCTTGGTAAATGTGGCTTCCCCAAATCCAATTAAGGTTGCTCCAATTCCCAAGGCTACCAAGGTACACCGTTTTCCCTTACAGCAATTTTTCCTCTGTAAGCACTGTAAAATCATTTGTTTTTGTTTTTTTTCTGATATGTGCAGGACTTACGCGAGATTTGTGACAACTACATTCCAAAAACCATCTACGCATCATATTAACTAGGGACCTGTGGTACTATCATTAACATGAAATACTGCAACTAAAATTGCCTTATTTGGCTCCATCATACTCGTATATTAGCTTTATTGGAAGGGGTGCTTTACAGTACATAAGATATTGTCTTACGTGAAACTCCTGACCACACAATTTAGGAGTATTCAAAATATTTTAAAACAAGGATTCAAGGGCCTTTATGCGTCATTTATTAATTACAAATGCTTGCAAACATTGTATACTGTATGGAATAGATTGCTAAAAAAATCTAGTAGAAATATTATCTTAATAAATTGCATGTGTTCAAGAGAACAGAGTGAAATACAGTACATTCAAGGCAGAAAAAAAATGTATGTACGTTTTTCCATAATTCCATAGTCACAGTCCCTTCTTCCAATTCCACATGCCAACAATCTTTTACACGCACTAACAAGCACTAATAGAAAACTTCCACTGTTTATTAACTGGTAATTGACTGGCGCTGGTGCTCCCATCCAAATGCAACTCTACTGCCTAAGGCTACAGGCAGGACAGCTGAACAGTCAACTGACAGTCACCTGGAAATTGATTATATCCAGAGCCTGGCAGGTTTTTGCAGGTGATCATATTTAAAAAGCAACTAAAGGTGTACTTTTCAAAGTTAAGGCTCAGGTTACCAAGTTAGAGTTTGATAATTAAAAGCCATACATGGTTTTATTGCTACATGATAATTAAGATATATTTTTAATAATGTTTTTGTTAATTTGCATTTTTCCCCCTGATTTGGATTTTTACTATTAAAGTTACATAAGAGGGAAACTACTAAAAATAAAAGGGCTTGGGAACTCATTTGGAAATAAAAAGGTTTGTAAGTTCAATCATTCAGGTAGATAACAACAAAAAAGGTTACATCATTTCATCTGGACCAGCTTATTTAAAAGCGGTGTGACATGATTTTGGAACTATGCATGAAGTGGCACAACATATATATGTTGTATCATTCAACTATGTTAGTTTTTACAAGCAAATTGATAAATCAATGAAATTTTGTTTCAAAAGTGAATTTGAAATTGGCGCCGTGTTTCGTCACGGGACTTACGCATGCGATGTCGTGACGTAGGGACAAGGAGTTAAGTCAGTGGGCTGCTATTAGCACGCAGTGTACAGTAATAGTCTTCAAGATCGCCTATTTTCTTTTGTATAACTTGAAAAATGCCGGTACGTTGTGTCGCATTTGGGTGTTCTAACATCGCCAGCTCTGTAGACGACTACGATCGGGTTCCAGCCCTTCACCCTCGGAACCTTGCTCATCTGACATGTCGGAATCCCCCTCGCACCCTGAACGGTAATGGTGTAGTCACACCGAGCAGCGTTTGAGCAGCAGGAGCGTCCAGTTTACATGTAAAGTCAATGGTAGACGTGGCTGGAAGCGTGCTGAGTATGGAGATATAACAACGACGAAATGGGCGTGAACAAATACAGAAGGGGCGTGAACAAATACAGATCTCACGAGAGCAAATACACACACTCGAGGGAGCAAATTACACCCGCGCGCGTAATGGGGATGAGCGCGAGCGTAGAAAAGAGATCCGAGCGCGCGCACGTGCGCTCGGAGGACAACTACATGCTCTCGCGTGCAAAATGTATCTACTGACAGACTCTCCCTCTCGCTCGCGGTTCAGACTTTTGGCAGCCGGTGGGAGGATCCAGACCACGACACATGATTGGCTGCAGTCTTCCTGTCCTCTGTGATTGGATGTAACACTTCCTGAACCTGAAAATGTAAAATAAATAGATTTATCTAAATATACTTCAAGTACATTGTTATAAAATATATTTTGTTGCACTTTATGAAGTACTATTTTTTGCTAAATATAAAATACATTTCAATCAAATATATTTCTAAAAGGAATCTTCATATAAACTTTTTAACTGCACGTTTCATTCAACCTTTATTTATGCATCTCATTGAGCCTCGAGGACTCATTTACAAGAGAGACCTGGCTACAAACAAAGAATGATGACAACAGTGACAACAATAGACAGTTATAAAAGAGGCATACAGATTTTTTTTAACAAATTAAAATAAGATGGCAAAAACAGCTAGATTATAAGGTGAATGTAGAAAAGTAAAAACAGGAACTTTAGAACAATATGTGTGATCACTGGTCAGTGGAAGTTCTGCTGGACTTCTCATTTGGTTCTGGGCGATGAAAACAAATGGTTGGAACCTCCTTCAGTCTCACACGGCCTGACTGTGTCTTTGTGAAGTGCCCTCTCACAAAATGTGCCTGTAGAGTGATACTAGTTTATTTCCTTGCACATTTCTTTCACAGATAAACATTTTGAGCCCTGATTAAAAATGTTTGTTGTGACATGATTTTGTAACTATGCATAAAATTGCCCAACATAAATATCTTTTATCATTCAACTATGTTCGTTTTTGCAAACAAACTTATAAATATATTTAATTTTGATTTAAGATTGATTTTAAACTTCGCACCGTGTTTATTCATGGGAAATCCGATTACACACGAATGCACCATCTGTGACGTAGTGTGAGGCAGAGGGCTCTGGTCTCTTTAATAGCGGACAATTTAAAACCTGACAAATTTAGCAATCTATGTGAAGATTTGAGTTATTTGTCTTCAGTTGTGGGAAGCAGAAAATAGTTTGGGTGATGGAACAAGAAACAGCAGGATCTAATTTAGGACTGATGCTGTATGAGACTTACCATTCAGCCTGAACTTCAGGTGGAGGGAGGCGGGGGTCCAAGGGTGCAGCTTTGTTGCATCCTTCACAAAGTATTTCATCTTTTGGGAAAGTGAAAAGGCTCACTTGTTCACTGATGATACTAGAACACCCAAACGCAACACAACGTAACAGCATTTTTCAAGTAAAAACAAAAACAAACAAAAAACGCGATCTGCTGGCGAGCAGCTGACACACGCGCACTGACAAGCCCAGGGCTCTGCCGCACACTACGTCACAGTGGTGCATTCGTGTGTAATCGGATTTCCCATGAATAAACACGGCCCAAAGTTTAAAATCAATTTAAAATCAAAATTATATATATATATACAGGTAACCCCCGACCTACGACCCCATCGACCTGCGAACCACGGGACCTACGAACATATCATATTTAATAAAAATATGAATTTAAAAAAAAAAAAAAAAAATTTTTTTTTTTTTTGTGTTTAAATGTTCTTAATTTCATGTGTACATCACTTTGTTGCAGCTCTGGTTGTTTTAAAGGCTTTATAAATAATAATTATGATAAAAAAGATCATTTCTGATCATTTTTGAGCAATTTTTGAGCAATCTTGGGCAACAGGAAGTAGGTCTTCAGTTTACACGGTCACAAATTAATGTAGAACACCGGACGCTATTTTAGGTTCAGTCACTGGGGTCTCCGGTCACAAATTAATGTAGAACACCGGACGCCATCTTAGGTTAGCTGCCGAGAGCCGGACGAAGACTGGTGACCAGGATGGCTTCATATGGATTAATTACTAGCTGGAAACGTCTCTGTGAACTTTGTGGATGTCTCAGGCAGCAGCGGATTTATCGCCGATCGTGCCAGGCCGCCGTGCGAACACCTCCGGCCGGCCTGGCTACACCTCCGGCCTGGCTAGCTCCAGAGCTAACACTGGAGCTAACACGGGAGCCGGCCTTTTGAACACTGGTGACCAGGATCGCATCATATGGATTAATTACTAGCTGGAATAGCTCTGTGGACGTCTCAGGCTGGAGCAGCGGCTGGAGCAGCAGCTGCAGATTGATCGCGCCGCCGCTCCAACACTAGCTCATGGCTTGGCTAGCAGAAGCTAGCCAGCTAGCTAACACAGGTCTGGAGCAGCTGCGGTGGCTTGCCGGCCCCCGCGCTGCTTGGCCCGAAAACAATCAACGCATGGCAACCTATGTCGGCTTTGACCATCTCAAAGTAAGAAAATATATTTTTATTTATTCTGTAAATGTGAATAGCAATGTTTAACATTACAGTACACTACTTTACATGCTTAAATGTGTGCGCGCGCTCCGTTAGCATGATAAATAAAGGTTGAATGAATGAATGAATGAATAATTTTTTTTTTTAAATATAATTTTCACCCCCTACCTACGAACGGATCGAGCTGCGAACGGTTCTTAGGTCCCAAACTCGTTCGTAGGTCGGGGGTTCCCTGTATATATATATATATATATATATATATATATATATATATATATATATATATATATATATATATATATATATATATATATATATATATATATATATATATAATAATATGTATATATATTATATATATTATATATATATAATTTATATATATAAGTTTGTTTGCAAAAACGAACATAGTTGAATACAAGATACTGTATTTATGTTGAGCCATTTTATGAAAAGTTAAAAAATCATGTCAGTGGAGCTTTAAACTTACATCACTCAGTTTTGTGTTGTTGTGATGATGATGGTGGTGATGTTGCTCCTGCTGACTTGAGATGATGTAATTAATAAACAGTATAAATAATAGTAAAAGTACTTTATTAAAGCTTGTTTTACATTTAACATATTTTATAATAAATTGTTTGGTAATTTATTTTTGCACAATTTTGACGTGAATAAAAGAAGAGAAAAATGCACAAGAAGCTAAAATAGTACTAAAATGTGAGTAAATATCTGTTAAAGCATTTACGTAACAAATCTGTCATTAAATAATACAAATACATGTGTGTTATTATACTGTACAGTATAACATACACTGTGTGTATGTTATACTGTACAGTATAATAACACACATGTATTTGTATTATTTAATGACAGATTTGTTACGTAAATGCTTTAACAGATATTTACTCACATTTTAGTACTATTTTAGCTTCTTGTGCACTTTTCTCTTCTTTTATTCACGTCAAAATTGTGCAAAAATAAATTACCAAACAATTTATTATAAAATATGTTAAATGTAAAACAAGCTTTAATAAAGTACTTTTACTATTATTTATACTGTTTATTAATTACATCATCTCAAGTCAGCAGGAGCAACATCACCACCATCATCATCACAACAACACAAAACTGAGTGATGTAAGTTTAAAGCTCCACTGACATGATTTTTTAACTTTTCATAAAATGGCTCAACATAAATACAGTATCTTGTATTCAACTATGTTCGTTTTTGCAAACAAACTTATATATAATAATTTATATATATATATATATAATATATATCAGGGCTCAAAATTATTATANTAATAAACAGTATAAATAATAGTAAAAGTACTTTATTAAAGCTTGTTTTACATTTAACATATTTTATAATAAATTGTTTGGTAATTTATTTTTGCACAATTTTGACGTGAATAAAAGAAGAGAAAAATGCACAAGAAGCTAAAATAGTACTAAAATGTGAGTAAATATCTGTTAAAGCATTTACGTAACAAATCTGTCATTAAATAATACAAATACATGTGTGTTATTATACTGTACAGTATAACATACACTGTGTGTATGTTATACTGTACAGTATAATAACACACTGTGTATGTATATACTGTACAGTATATACATGACACACACACACACACACACATTGTATTTAATATACCGGTACATAATATTTGAACACTGCAACATTGTCAGATTAGAACTATCAGTTTGTTTTGATTTTAGGTCCCCTGTTACTCTCATGTGAATAAAGCAGTGGGATAATGTCTGTACAGAAAATATTCTATAACACAAGTTCATCTTTTGGGTATTACTACTGTTCTGGAAGTTGGAAATGTCTTAATAATTTAGTTTGAAAAAGAAGAAAAAAGAAAACTTCCACAGTTTTGATCTATCTGTATTTTATTTTGAAGGAGAATTTTGAGTTGGCAGTGCATTGTGGGGTAGCAGTTATAGTTAGGAAAACGTTTTTGCAGAGAGAAAGCCTGTCTGTTAATGTATAAATTTCACCTCTTGAGTCATCAATCTTTTCTTTCACCTCCAAAAGCAATGGCTGTAAGTTTGCCATCTTATTTTAATTTGTTAAAAAAAATCTGTATGCCTCTTTTATAACTGTCTATTGTTGTCACTGTTGTCATCATTCTTTGTTTGTAGCCAGGTCTCTCTTGTAAATGAGTCCTCGAGGCTCAATGAGATGCATAAATAAAGGTTGAATGAAACGTGCAGTTAAAAAGTTTATATGAAGATTCCTTTTAGAAATATATTTGATTGAAATGTATTTTATATTTAGCAAAAAATAGTACTTCATAAAGTGCAACAAAATATATTTTATAACAATGTACTTGAAGTATATTTAGATAAATCTATTTATTTTACATTTTCAGGTTCAGGAAGTGTTACACCCAATCACAGAGGACAGGAAGACTGCAGCCAATTCATTCATTCATGCAGCCTTTATTTATACAGGCTAGCCTTGTTGAGTCACGGGGACTCATTTACAAGAGGGACCTGTCTCACTCACACCAAACAACCATCCACTCTCACACTCACACCTAGGGTCAATTTAGAGTCATCAATCAGCCTAACAAGCATTTTTTTGGTCTGTGGGAGGAAACCGGAGTACCTGGAGGAAACCCACGCATGCACGGGGAGAACATGCAAACTCCACCCAGAAAGGCCCCGGACCGGGATTTGAGCCAATCATGTGTCATGGGCTGGATCCGCCCACTGGCTGCCAAAAGTCTGAACCTCGAGCGAGAGGGAGAGTCTGTCAGTAGATACATTTTGCACGCGAGAGCATGTAGTTGTCCTCCGAGCGCACGTGCGTGCTCGGATCTCTTTTCTACGCTCGCGCTCATCCCCATTACGCGCGCGGGTGTAATTTGCTCCCTCGAGTGTGTGTATTTGCTCTCGTGAGATCTGTATTTGTTCACGCCCCTTCTGTATTTGTTCACGCCCATGTCGTCGTTGTTATATCTCCATAGCTGAGAAGCGTTTTTCCGTGCACGTGAACCGGCTTCAGCCTCCAAACCGCGCATTCAACATGCTGAAGATTTTGCGATTCAAACTTTCAAACGCTGCTCAACTCTACCTGATTGGTTGGTGTGTCAACCAATCAGGGAGAGTCGGGGGGAGAAGAGAGGAGGAGAAGAGAGGGGGAGAGTCCCTATGTGACGCGGAAACGAGGGGGCGCGCGCACTATGTGACGTATTGTTTGTGGGACACAGAAAAGACCCGCGAGGTCGTGTACTATGGAAGAGAAACTCATTGTAGCTGTGTGTTCGCGACAATTCCTTCACGACCAGTCAAGTCTGCTCCACAGAGACGGAAATAAAAAGCTCCTCGCCTGGCGGAGTGCGCAGGACTCTGTGCGCAGGACTCTGTATACCGGTAAGCTCCTCCCACACACCCAGCAGATGTTTCGCGTTCTGGCGTTCAGGTCTGGACACGCTGCATTCACAAGTGCGTCCAAAGTGTCGAGCTTTTTGGAGGTTGAAAAGCTGTTCGGTGTAACTACACCATGTTTGTAAAGATGTTTGTAAAACCACAATTCAGAACTAGCTTGAAGGGACGTTCTACCTCAATCCAGGGAATTAGATTATGGAATGGCTTGGAGAATGTAGTTAAAAATGCCAAGTCACTGTTTACATTTAAGAAAATGATCAAAAGGAATTTGTTGAAAAAATATATATGAATTAGCATAATGTGTATTGTATCAATTATTAGTTATGTATTAGTATTAGAAAATTAGAAAGAGTTAGTCATTTTGTACTGCTGGTGAAAGATTATTATTGTTTAATCTGATTGTTTGAAAAAAGGGGCAGATATAATAAGATTTATTCTTCTTTCTGCTACCTTTCATTTTTTTACATTGTGTACGTATCATTAATGGGATTGTCTTGTATTGTATTTCTTTTGTAAAAAAAAAATGAACAAATTTAATAAACATAAACAAACACCATAAGACCCAAATAAATACGGCTGCAGTCCTACAGTGGAACCAGCTGTTTCTTGTTCATCACTCGAACTAACTTCGGTTCCCAAACTGAAGACAAATCGCTCAAATCTTCACTTAAATTGCTTATTTCCTCAGTTTATATATTCAACGCTATTGGTTATTTACAAGGTGCGTTCTGGCAATTGCATCATAAAAATGCATCAGCGTTTGACTGTGACGCACTGCAGTTACGTCATTAAAACTATTTTATTTAAAAATACTTTAATATATTAATTACTCGAAGCATCTGTGTACAAACAATCAAAGCTGAGTAGCTCCTCTTTCTAAAATGTCTATGTTTTAAAATCCTGTCACACCACCTTTAAAGGTTCACTATGTAATTTCTGCAGAACGCTGGGACTTAGAAAAATTTTCATCAGGTAAAAGCATTCTGCTCCCTCCCCCTCAGAGCCATATATGACTCGAGGGGGAGCCACAGTCCGTTCTCTGTTGAACTCGAGTTCTGCAGCTCCGCCCCCTGCTGTGTGTCCGCTCGGAGCGCTTCAATATTCTGTGATTATATGATAATAAAACGTTTTAAAAATATAATAAAACCATGGAGCACTTGTCCAACAACACAAAAACCAGCAGAAATCATCAGAGGTTCACGCAGCAACGTTGGACATGATTTAATTCGCTCGTGACTTCCTCATGTCTGTCAGTGCAGGTCTGGAATGCTCCGCCCCCACTACATGTCCTGTCTCTGCGCTGCAAAGTTCTGTGATTATATGTTAATAAAACGTTCTAAAAAATATAATAAAACCACGAATCACTCGTCCAACAACACAAAAACACCCTGAAATCAGCAGAGCTTCACCAGCCACTTTGGACATGATTTAATTCGCTCGTGAGTCGTGACAAATCCATTTCCTCATTCCTGTCAGTGAAGGATGAAGCGATCACTTGACTTTTGGCAAAAAAAATAAAAGTCCAGCTCTGGGATGAAGAAGGGATATTTAATACATTTGTGTCACATACAAAACAGTCCTGCATCGCTTTGCAATCCTTTGAATGAGAACGAGCCGCGGCGCTGAGGCTGGGACAGGCGGGGGCGTGGGTTGGGGCGTGACAAACAACTCTGTTTTTATTGGCTGGTCATTGTCCGGGTCACTCTGTGTTTTTAGTGTTTTTATAAATGCTGATAGAGAAGCAAGGGGACTATAGTTTTTTTCAGAGATTACTTTGTCTAACATCAGTCTGTCAGTAGATAGTGACAGAGTGAAGAAATATGTTAAAAATATATTGTTAGAAAAGTTACAGACTGCATTACAAACTTACATAGTGCAGCTTTAAGTGAGAAACATTTTGTCTCCCATCCGAAGGAGTTCGTCAGTCTGCGGCCTGCCAAACAGATCTGCCACATAAGTAGCCTTCAGCCGGTAGGGACTGGCAGCGCCTTGCATGACTACCGCTACTGGTTTATGAATGTGTGTATGAATGGGTGGATGGCTGGTATTGTGAAGCGCTTTGGGGACACTCATAGGGGGCTGGAAAGTGCTATATAAGTAAGGTTCATTTACCATTTACCATTCACTGCTGCGTTTCAGGCCAACCTCCTGTTGGAATCTCAGAAACAGGGTTTTAACACATGCAGAGCACACCCATCAGAAACAATCAATCATCATATACACCAATCAAATGTTTTAGGCCAGACGGCCAACGTGCTACTCACAGAATAAGCCTGAGGTCAACCAAGGCCAAAGTGGTTCAGAAAAAAAAAAGGTTTGTACGCTTAATCATCCAGGTAGACCAAAACATAAAAAAGTTAAATCATGTAATCTGGGTCAGTTTCAAATGAGAAACTGAAAATCTTCTGGAAATTTTATCTTAAAAAATCCTTCTTGTTGATAGTGGCATACAGTTACATACATCTATTTACTGTACCTGCTTTTTCCATTCCAGGTCACTGGTGTCCATATCCAGCAGAGCAGTCACTGTGTAAGAGGCAGGGGACACCCTGGACAAGTCTCCAGTCCATCACAGGGACACATAGAGACAAATGATACAAACAACCACTCACTCACTCACACCTAGGGACAATTTAGAGTTACCAATCAGCCTAACATGCATGATTTTGGTCTGTGGGAAGAAACTTGAGTACCTGAAGAAAACCCACGCATGCACGGAGAGAACATGCAAACTCCACCCAGAAAGGCCCCCCAGTCAAGGATTTGATCCGGTGACCTTCTCACTGAGAGGCGGCAGCTCTACCAATTGTGCCACCATGTTGCCCACATACAGTTAACATCTGTTTGTATGTTGTTTTTTTTTGTAAACCTTTCTGTGCTTCACAAGACTTATGTATAGGAGCACCGACATTCCGACTGAGAACATTCTCATAAAAAAATCATGTTCCATCACAGGATGAAGCTGATCACTAAAAACAAATTAATAATTTGCACACTCTTTACTGAGACCTCTGAGTGGTATTCTATGATCATATTGCCACAAAATGCCACACACAGCAGTATAGAGAGAAAAGTTAAGGGGAAAATATCTGTGTTTTTTTCCCTATAATTTGTCATGTCTGTGTATCTTCTATTACCAGATGCACCAGGTGGTTTGAAACGCTGCACCATCTGGTAAGGTTTTGTTAGAAAGTGTTTGGAAAAGGGCAAGCACTTTCAAAAATATTTGTCAGGTGAGTGGATGAACCATCTGTCGATCATGATGTACCCCAAGTTCGCTTCAACCGCACAACAGCATGGTGCACTCAAAACTCCTGCTGAAGCCATTCAGGAGAAGAGTCAAAACATATGTTCCTCTGAGAAAAACCTCCAATATTGGTTTTTTTTTTTTTGCTCATGAAGAAGTTCTTAGATCTGTTTGTAAAATGACTGTGTACGTACTTAAGATCAAATGTTTTTGTGAGCCATCTTTTGCTTACCTTTGTCACTTTTTAAATATATGTCTAGATTCCTGGAAAGACTTAAATGAGAGAAACACAAGTAAGCATCTAATACTATAGCTTTTTCTAAGGAGAAAAACTCAACCGTGGATCTATCTAATCATACAAACACTATATTTTTCATTATTTCTAAATACTGTAAATAAATAAATAAAAAACTGTTTACAAATGGCTAATATAACAAATTCATTGTACCTTTGGGCCTATACTAAAATAAGGAATGGCATACAAAAATCAATCTTGCTTAAGGAGGTAAACAAGCTATTTGATAACATAGAAATGAAATGAAAAACTATCACTAAAAGGAAAAAGACAGAGCAAGACTATCACCATAAATCAACAATAGTATGTCCACGGATATGGAATAAGATTATAGCACGAAACGATTTTCAAAGTTAATTTACTAGGATTGTGAAGTAAATGTATTTGGTCCTCAAAATGACTTTCTGACATATTCCAGAGTCTTCACAGGTTTGAATGCTTCAATATTGACAAAAAAATTGTACTGTAACATTGCCGTGGCATTTCACATTACCTTCCGTTTGAAAAACCTCATTGTTGCTCCTTTCCCTTTAAGGTGTCCCTCTTCCTGACCCTTTCTGCTTTGATTGATCATGTGATTTGTCAGAATTGACATAGTTCCAGACAGCTGTTCTCTCTTTGTTTGAGGTGTGCCAAACTTGCCTCCAGGCAGGTATAATGGAAAAGTATTTCATGTTGATGTCCCTAGATACCCTGAAGAAAATACACATAAAAACCTACTAGAACTAGTGCTACACCAAATAACAATAAATGGGAAAAGGAACAAATATGCATTTGCTGATTTGTTTGTTCATTTTGAATAACATAATAATAATAATAATAATAATAATAATAATAATAATAATAATAATAATAATAATAATAATAATAATAATAATAATAAAATCTGAATGACGTTTTTCAAAATCACTGTTCAAAAAAATGTATTTATCTTTATTTCACCAGACA